>APFE031330180.1:30598-71891 GCA_000404065.3 Pinus taeda | reverse complement strand
TTTTTGTGTAACACAACCTCCAAATTTATAATCCATATGACCCGCATTGTCTTGTGAAAGATCACTACATGACAATACAATTCAACTAGATCCACGGGGCATGTCATTGGGTGGAGGAGGACCCATGGAAATATTGTTACAACTCCTCCAAACTCAATGAACCAGTTGGATTCACTGTGGAATGGTTAATGAAGCAACGTGAAGTAGCATCTCAGAGAGTACCAGAATCAGCAGCAACAACAAAGTTGAACATACAAGTGGGTGACAAGGGCAAGAGGAAGATTGTCGATCGCATGGAGGAAAAGAAATGCTACAAGTTCCAAGAAGATCCACTTGTGGAGAAAGCAGCTACGACTATAAAGGCAAAGAGGCAACAACACGATAAGCGAAACACGAAAAGGAAGATAGAGAAATGGAGAATGGAAGAAACATATAAGGATTTGCATGAGTTGAAGGAGAAACTCTGGAAGGAACAAGAGTTGCGCAGACAGGAGAAGGAAGTGTAGAAATAACACGTATAATAGGGGGTGCAAATTGTGTATATGGATGAAAAAATGCCCGCATAGGTAGTGGACTCATCAAAATAGCAGGAATCAAGAAAACATGGTGAACCATTGTAGGAGCAATACTTCGCTCAGGAGATAGAGTGAGCACTTGAACAAATGGATACGGATATGGAGCAACAGGTGTTAGAGAAAGACATCAACCTCATGCCTCATCACCAAGAGGTCAACCCACCAGCTTCACCACATCCAAAAGATGAGCAAGTCCCAAGTGACCAAGGAGACACTGAGATCCTTGGAGATTAGCCGTAAGGAGAGATGCACAACATCTCATTCGATAAGTCTCAACATAGAGTTGTGCAATCTCCCAAAGTGTCACATCTGGAAGATCATACATCTCCTGCGTAGTATGAGGAACGAGTGATCATTTCTAACATGCGCAAAAGCCCAACAACATTGGCTGATGGTTCCAGAGCATATGTCGAAGCCACTAGCTCGAGTGTTCGCTTTCTGATAGCTGAGAACAAGTGAATGGCTAAGGAACTATAGATGGCCAAGCAAGGAGGAGAATTGGTTGCATCGTCCGCCTGAGAAAAATTGAAGAAGGAAATACTGGATGAAGTATTGTCCCTTGACACAATCATGTAGGCATTGTATTCCAAGTTTGGTACCATGCATAAGGCAGTCATCCATCTTAACAGATGGAAGCAACAATGTGCTATAAGAGCACGTATCTTGTCAAACATGCATGCTTTTGTTTATTACATGCAAACATGGATGATGAGATACAAGGGAGCCCCGCTTCACTTGCCTAAGATGATGAAGCCTAGAGAGGTCGAGTTGAAGGCATGCATCTGGAGTCAGATCTGGAACTATGAAGAGCTCCCATATCTCATCACTAGTCTACAGGTTTCCCATGCATGTGTATTCAAGAGTATCAATGTTTTTGTGTGCACACATGCAATCCCATATATTGGGACTCTCACCCATGCAAAGACAAAGGCACTAGTCCGACTAGAGCTTGACTCATACATTGATGGGTTTATGCGCATAGCCACCTACCTAGACTTGTCCATTAGTGTAGACAACATGCATAAGTATGTTGTTGGTCCGCCTGCGCTGAAGACAAAGATGCACATGCTATCAAACGAGTTGGACAGAGGAGCCCAAGTAGTGTACCCAAATGCTATGGAGGCAAGAGTTAGGTTCGAGAAATATGTCACCTTAGAGTACACAGACACCATTGCAAACTACCGATTATGGCATCAGTTCACTATTGTCAACCACCGTGAGCATGTCGAAGAGTTGGTCTTCCAACAGTTGTCTGAGTCATAGTGATGTCATGCAGGGCTTTCTCAAGCCATTTTGTCTCCCATGGGTACATGTGCATTGTAATTTAACGTCTTGTCAAGTGTAAGTTCAAGTGTCGATAGTTGGATGTAATAGTCATAGAGTAGATGAAGAGTCATGAGGGTAGATGAACTATCACAACGACGAATGTCAAGGGCCACACCATCCTTTGCTATAAATAGTCCCTCATAACTCATTGTAATGGCTTTTGGTTAGCCAAGATTCGATAGGAGTATGTTTGAGAAATCTTGGACAATATTATAATGCACCTTGGCTTCTCAACTGTGCAGAGCTAGTATATCTCTTTGGAGGAGTAGGCGGTTGTGGCTGTAACGTTCTGCTATCAGAACTAGTGCTTGGACATGGATGTATTGTATGACTGGAACTTACACTTCTTAATATAATAGAGCCAACACATTTCATGCATATGTTGTATTTTATTCCATCTATCTTGTTTACTCTAAATGATATATGTATTTGTTTTCTTATGCATGCATGTATGGGCTATTCTATATAAGCAGGTATGAATCTTTCTGAAATGTGTTGTTGGTTCAACCATCACTTTGGATTTCTTTCTAACTTGCTTTCGTTCTTGTGATGCATCTTCGCTCGTGTGTTCCCTGCAAGCTACGTACTATTACAGGTTTCCAAGGGGCACACTCACCTCACCCTTAGTGTGTTAGAACCTCTCATGCACCTTCCTTGACTTATTGTAGCTATCACACCCTTGCTACCAATAGGGACATCTTACTTGCCTCTGTACAAAACCGCAGTCAAGGCATTACCGTACGACCCACTGTTGGGACTCCTACACCAAACGGTCTGAGGTCTAATTGGGACTTCTTATCGGGGAGATCCCCTGACATGTTGACGGGTCCAGCACCATCAACATTTCTGGCGCTAAAAGGAGGGCCAAATGACAAGTTGTGTCCTCTCATCCTGTTTTGAACCTTTGCATATCTATCGTGGAGTCTTGCACTATCCTCCCTCCATGATTTTTTTCGCATGTCGAATCTATTACCATTACGAGGGAGTTTTTCGATCTCTTGTCCACATACACGTATGATGGTGAAGGTGAAGTGGCGTGGCCTAAGTTCTTACATGAATTCCTTGCCTTGCTTCACAAGGATGATGGATGTTCTGAAAAACAGGCCTTTTTGTTGCTTGCATACACACTTTGCGAATCTCCACATCAATGGCCTGTGCAGCCTACTAGATGACAACATGCACTCACTTAAGCACTTTTGTGATCTCATTGAAGACACTTTCTATCATTTTGATCTAGAACATCTTGACCAAAAATTGTTACAACAAGGGAAGGCTCCACATGAATTGCCTATTGATTTTTGGCAGCGATTCCTTGATTTGCAGTTTTAAGCTTCGAAGAGCGAGATGAAATTTTTCTCTTTGGGATAGATTCGAGTATTGTCTTAAGAAATCTGATCATCCTAAGAAGAAGTTTGAACTCAAGCCTCGTTCAACATTCTTCAGTGATGGAGTTGCACCATCACAGATGGAAATGGTCAATGTCACCAGGGACTGTCTGCCGTCCCCTCATCAAATAACTCCACCACTGCAAAGTGATGCAGGAGATCATGCTCACACATCTGTTCAACTGTCACATCCTCCCAATATCACACCGCTTAATTTTCATGCATATTTGGTTGTGAGTCCATCGAGTTGTCATATGCATTTCATACCACAACCTCTATCTTCATACTTGGTTGTTCCTCTGGATGATACTGTCTTGTGTTCTTTCGTTCCAGACTCTACACTTATTATGAACGAGGATCAAGCCATCGACGGAGTTGGTGTTGCACAACCAACATGCACTATCATTCATAAAGAGTATGACTGGGATCTTGAGCATCAACACTCAGCAAAGGATGACTCCCTTCTGTTCGAGCCCCCTTCGTTCTTTCCTCACATCTTTGGTGAACCTACCATCCATGATTTCGCATGTGTATCTTCATCTATAGATGCACCCATTTTTTTATCTCTCCCAGGATACACTGGATGTTAGTCCATCATATGACAACATATAGGATGCATTATTCATTGAAAATCCACTTGATCTTTCATCTTCCTTTTCCGAAAACACAGAGGATGATTTTTTTTGCTTCTCATCTACCCCTCTGTTTGATTCATCTGATCATGAGGGTGCTGATGAAATCATTGATTTTTCTAATCGTGGTTGTCGTGATCCATTTACTCCCATGTTTGATCACGATCATGATTCTATCGTAGTTTATTTTTCGAAGCCACTAGTTTATGATTATCTATTTGATGATGAAGTCTAAACCCCCTAGATTGTCGAGGCACTTCAACCCGAGCTGACGGATATGTCAGGCCCTTGCTGTCCTAAGTTTGGTTTCACTTCCAATTAGGAAATTTTTCAATCACTTGAGGCTCCTCAACACTCATATGGATGCATGGAAGATCAATCTCACAAACAGATCATGCTTCCTCCACCCGAACTGCATGATCCCATCGCTCATGCATTGGAGGAATCTTACATTGCAAGCACACATGCACAACACACGTTGTCTTTGTTTCTTTCATTTGCTTGCATGTCACATTCAAGAGTATGTGTATGCTTCAAAGCTGCATGTGATGTCCCACAACACCGTGACAAGTCCACGGACCACATGCCATGTACTTGCACTCAATTATGTCCTGTGGACGATTTCAAACGTGAAGTGTGTTGGTCTTCATTGTTATATATTTCTTGTTTGATGGTTTGCACAACCGAGTTTCTCATAGACCAAGCCTTCACCAACATGGGTCAACCAATGTGCTAGTGGATGCATTGAAAATATCACTTGACATGATCAGATCCATGCACCGTTAGCTTAGGAGTAGGAGTAGTTTTTGTTTTCAGTTTGTTTTCTTGCATGCTTGTTTTCTTACTTGCTTCGCTTGTTTGTTTACTTTCTTGTTTTCTTACTTTGCTTTCGCATTTATTCTTCTTCTGCTTTGCTTTGTTGTTTGTTTGTTTGTTTTGTTCGTAGGTTAGTCTCACATGAAACCATGTATGACTCTTGAAACACGCTGGGTAAAGTCCAAGAAGTCTCGTGCAACTATCACTACTTGGTTATCTATCATCCTGCCTCTGTGTGAATAACTTGTTACTTTTGGTCCATGATACGTCGATGGAAAATACGTACTATTTGAAGTGAACCTTGGTGAAAACAGATCTCTTGCACGCTAACTAGTGTCTCCCACTCTAGTCGGTTGTTTTTGGGTTAACCCTTGACAACTCAGTCAAGTAGAGTAAGGTGAGGGAGAAAACCTTAACAAGCATGTCATAGGTATATAATAAACTACTTCTCTGAAGGAACAACCTCTTCTGCTCTCAATAAGTTGGGATCCCTCTTCTACCTCTGAAATGAATAAGTGTTATGCACAATTATGAAAATGAAAAGTGAAAAAAATGAAAAGTGAAAAATGAAAAAAATGAAAAATGAACAAGGCGAAAGAAGAGAAATGCTTCCTGCGCAGAGAGGAGACGCAAATAACTTCGCTAGGGTACTGACCAGGCTCACTGGTAGCGAAGTGATGCTTGTATTCCTATGTGACTCTGCTGGGGTATTGTTTAGGCCTGCTGGCAGTGAAGCAACAACAGAGATGAATCTAAGACTCTCACAAATATACTATTTGTGCAGCAATATACCCCTAAACCCCAATCAAAGCAAATGTGTTGCCTTGGCCTGGAATGTGTGTCAATCGACCAAGAGCTTGGCAGTTGCTACATCTTACAATCAAGCTAGTGTGAGACCAAGACGAACTGAGAACTGAACAATACTTTTGGAGGTGTTAGACTTGCTTTTCACGAACAAGGTCCATTCAGAGACCTAGAGTTCTACCAGTGTGTCTCCAAGTGTTTTAGTAGCTACAACCACCCTCCAAAATTTTTCCTTAGCTTCATTTTGGAGCCTTCCTACCAACCTTTCGTAGTAGAATGTCTTGCTTCATCAAGTACACAAGATTAAGTGGTTTTCTTACAGAATCACAGTCTGTCCATCAAAGTTGGTTCCACCCCCTCACAAGTTGTTTCTCCAGACTTGGTCGAGTTGCAGACTGAGAAACTCCCTCAAGAAATTGTGAAATTCTAAAGGGAAACCAGCCTTCCCTTCAGAAATTGTGCAATTCTTTCTAGCAGCATGTTGGGCTCCAGAATTGCACAAATCTACCAGTCAATCTTCACTAAGAAAATTGTGCAATTCCTCCCAGCAGGGATGCTCAGCCCAGGAATTGTGCAATCCTTAGCAACAATTAGCTACTTTGCCCAGAAATTGCGCAAATCTCTTGGGCACCCAACCCAACTCCCTCCCAGAAATGCACATTTTTTTCTCCCATCTGAGCAAACTGTTGCATGTGCAGTTGAGTTGACCGGTTCCACTTGGGCCCAAGAAAACTTGACTTGCATTCATGGGCTACTTTTTCCTGGAATAGAAAAAGCAACATGCGAAAAAGAATCCCTAGATTTTAGGGAGCTATTTTTAGCAACTGGAGGTTATATACAAAATTTGTTTAGAATCTTTCCTCCAAGTGTTGCTTTTTCCTAGATTTGTGGCATGCGCATCATGAGCTTCAAACTTATTTATTCAACGCTTCAGAGCTCATTTGTTCACATCGATATTGGAGCTTTGACATCCCACAACACATCTAGGACTCTTCGACACATCCAACTCAAATATTCACGGGTAAGTGGTTTTAACTTGTCTTTTGCAGCATTTCTGTCGCTTTTTGTGTTTTCGCTTGTGCGAGTGATTTTTTCTTGATTTATATGAGTGCTTGCTGTCGTTTACATGCATAATAGCTTGTACTAACACCTTTTCAATTTTCGTTAGCATCTCATTGCTGTCACATGCATGAAATTGTTTTGCACGAACAATCACTGATTCAGCAACTCGCTTCACCCACATGCATGTTGTTATGTTTTATTAATATTTCATTTACTATTTTCATGCATGATCATACACTCCTGCTTACATTGAGTATTTCCATGCATTCACTTTCACATTTGCTTTCAGTTTCCTGTTGGCAGGTATGACCAGCCTTGGCCAGGACTCTGCCTCACCAAGACAGCATTGCACAATCCTGAAAGGGAAGGCTCTATCTTCTCCTCAGGAAATGCACATTTCTTCCCAGTAACTGTCCTCCAGTCTTGCATTGTGAAATTATGAGGGACAATGATTGCTACCCCAGAAAATTGCACAATCCAATCCTTGGGCTTGCAATCACTGGCAGCTGAAATTGCTTATTGCGCAATTCCAACACCAAAAAGGTGAGCTTGGATTGTGCAAATCCAGCAACTATCCAGCCTCCCTAGATAGACCAGACTGCCTTTTGCACAATTTTGTCAGCCAGTCAGCTAGCCTCCTAGAAGAAATTGCGTAATCCTTGCCAGTGAATCCCCAGGTATGTTGCATGTCTTTCCTCAAATTTTCTTTGGTTTTCACAGACATATTTCTTTCCATGCATGTTGCTTTGTCTCCATATCTAGCACGTGTTTGTCCACCTCTTAGCAGTTCAGGATCAATGGCCACCAAGAGAGCAAGATCAAAGGACACTAACGAAAGTGTAACTGGAGCTGTAGTTGAGCGAGTGTCCGCAAGTCTACCAATCTATGAGGATACCAAGCTGATTGTAGACAAGGAAATCAAGCTGAAATGGAAAGAGGTTAATGATGCATTTGTAGGCACATTTGGGGAAGACCTCGAAAACTTCCAAGTCTATGTGAACATCCACAAGTCCGACTTGTACTGGATTAGATGCAAGTATCTCGTCCTCCCATGCGCAGACATGATACATTGGATCGTCTCACACACTGACCCTGAGACGATACATTGTGCAGTGTCAGCGGGACAGAGATTGCTACCTTCAGGTCACATGATTATGATGATATGTATCACATGCTAGAGCTTGTGAACATCATGGAGACACCCTTCAGCTTACCCAACAACAATGCCAACTCCAGAGACATTTTGAAGAACTGGGTAAAGGAGTCGGCTAAATTCAGGATGACACCCAACTAGATCTACAAGACAAAGATTCTGCGGAAGGTGTATCAATACTTGGTAATATTTTCATGTCAAATGTATGGCCAAGAAAGCATGGAAACCTTCCCACAAATTTGGGTGATCACATTGGACCAACTGGCCAGAGAAGGTAAAGCATGTAACTGGTCCGACATGTTGGCTCATCAGCTAAAGGAATAGGTAACAAGGGCTCGAAAGCCACCCAAAGGTATGCAAGCAAATATCTACATGTCCACCTACATCTTGAATGCAATATGTGCCTGACAAGAGTTCGGCTTGAAGTGGGCATGGAAACTGGAAGAGACTACTATGAACACTTATTGCAAGATGTTGTCCAAATGCAACTTCAGAGGAATTATCACACAGATGTCCGGTCATTTTGTCACCCCATTTTACAAGATGATATTCGAACATGATCCACCTTGCATGTCGAAGGCAATAATGGAGGCACTGATAGACATAGCTAATTGGTATGCCTCACCGTCTGGCACCTTCATATGGATGTACAACACAGAGAAACCTCAGCATGTTCTACCAAAACTTGCCTTGGACATACTCGTCATGCAGGAAGTAGCATATCACATCTCAGCAGGATTGACAAATAGGCTACACTGGAAGAAAAAGGCACCTTGGACCTTTCTTCTGTTGTGCATTGGGTTATACAAGATTCAGAGTTTCAAGCATGAGGATGTCGAAGTATAACAGTTGAAGAAGTCTCCATTTGACCTCTGAAGTTACAATCCGTATGACCCACATTGTCTTGTGAAAGATCACTTTGCAAGAGTACAGTTCAACTAGATCCACGGGGCTTGTCATTGGGTGGAGGAGGACCCATGGAGATATTGTTACAACTCCTCTAGACTCAATGAACTGGTCAGCTTCATTTTGGAATGATTAGTGAAGCAATGTGAAGCAACATCCTAGAGAGAACCCAAAGCAGCAGCAACAGTAGCAGAGGTGAACATACTAGTGCGCGACAAGGGCAAGAGAAAGATTTTCAATCGCATCGAGGAAGGAAAAAGTTACAAGTTCCGAGTAGATCCACTTGTGGAGAAAACAACTATGGCTATAGAGACAACAACGCTATAAGAGAAACACACAAAGGCAGAGAGAGAAACGAAGAATGGATGAAACATAGAAGCAGTTGCATTAGTTGAAGGAGCAACTCTGGAAGGAATAGGAGCTGCGCAGATAGGAGAAGGAAGCGTAACAAGAACATGTACAACAGGGGGTGCGACTTATGCAGATAGATGAAACAACGTTCGTATAGGTAGTGGACTCATCAGGAGGTCGACCCACCAGCTTCACCACCAAGAGGTCGACCCACCAGCTTCACCGCATCCAGAAGATGAGTAAGTCCCAAGCAACCAAGGAGACAATGAGATCCTTGGAGATCAGCTGGAAGGAGAGATGCACAACATCTCATTCAACGAGTCTCAACATAGAGTTGTACAATCTCATAGAGTGTCAACTTCGGAAGATCACACATCTCCTATGCAATATGAGGAATGAGTGATTGTGTCTAATGTGTGCAAACATCCAACAACATTGGCCAATGCTACCAGAGCATATTCTGATGTCACTAGCTCAAGTGTTCACTTTCTGATAGCTGAGAATGAGCGAATGACTAAGGAGCTATAAACGGCCAAGCAAGGAGGAGAATTAGTTACAACGTCCCCCCAAGTAGAATTGAATAAGGAAATACTGGATGAAGTATTGGTCCTTGACACAGTCATGCAGACGTTGTATTCCAAGTTTGGTACCGTGCATAAAGCAGTCGTCCATCTTAATGGATGGAAACAATGATGTGCTAGAAGAGCACGTATATTGTCAAACATTTATGTTGTTGTTGATTACATGCAAACATGGACAATGATATACAAGGGATCCTCGCTTCACTTGCCTAAGACGATGAAGTCCAAAGCGGTCAAGTTGAAGGCACACATCCAGAGTCAGATCTGGAACTATGAAGAGCTCCCGTAGTTCATCACCAGTCTACAGGCTTCCCATGCACATGTATTCAAGAGTATGGACGTTGTTGTGCGCGCACATGTGATCCCATCTATTGGGACTCTCACCCAAGTAGACAAAGGCACATGTCTGACTAGAGCTTGACTCGTACTTTGACGAGTTGATGCGCATAGCCACCAACCCATACTTGTCCATCAGTGTAGACACCATGCACAAGTGTGTTGCTCGTCTGGTCGTGCTAAAGAAAAAGATGCGTATGCTATCACACAAGTTGGACAAAGGAGCCCAAGCAGTGTACCCGGATGCTATGGAGGCAAGAGTTAGGTTCGAGAAAGATGTCACCTTAGAGTACATGGACACCATAGTAGACTACCGATCTTGGCATCAGTTCGTTACTGTTGACCACCGTGCGTATGTCGAAGAGTTGGTCGTCCAACAATTGTCTGAGTCATAGTGATGTCTTGCATGGATTGCTCAAGCCATTTTATCTCACATGGATACATGTTCATTGTAATGTAATGTCTTATCAAGTGTAAGTTCAAGTGTCGATAGTTGGATGTAACAGTCATAGAGTAGATGAAGATTCATGAGGGTAGATGAACTGTCACAAAGGGGAATGTCAAGGGCCACCCCACCCTTTGCTATAAATAGTCCCTCATAACTCATTGTAATGGCTTTTGGTTAGCCAAGCTTCAATAGGAGTATCTTAGAGAAATCTTGGACAATATTGTAACACGCCTTGGATTCTCCACTACATAGAGCTCGTATATCTCTTTGCAGGAGCAGGCAGTTGTGGCTGTAATGTACCACTATCAGAACTAGTGGTTGGACATGGATGTATTGTATGATTGGAACTTACACTTGTTAATGTAATAGAGTCAACATGTTTCATGCATATGTTGTATTGTATTCCAACCATCTTGTTTAATCTAAATGATATATGTATTTGTTTGCTTACGCATGCATCTATGGACTATTCTGTATAAGCGTGTAGAATATTTCTGAAATGTGATGTTGGTTTAACCATCACTTTGGATTTCTTGCTAACTTTCTTTCCAGCATGTGATGCATCTTCGCTCGTGTGTTCCCTTCCAAGCCGCGTACTATTACAGGTTTCCAACGAGTGCACTCACCTCACCCTCAATGTGTTAGAACCTCTCATGCACCTTGCTTGACTTACTATAGCTATCACACCCTTGCTACCAACAGGGACATCTTACTTGCCTCTGTGTGAAACCGCGGTCAAGGCATTACCGTATAACCCACTTCTGGGACTCCTACACCAAATGGTATGAGGTCTAATTGGGACTTCTTATCGGGGAGATCCCCAGACATGTTGGCGGGTATAGCACCATAAAAAAACCCCCAGTATAGAAGGGCTCCATTACAAATACTTCCAAGGGAAAGAAATGAACAACTCAATCAAATCCATCATCCTCTATATTTAGAAGATGATCCTAATGAACAATCGTCAAATACACATGAGATGCAGGGAAACTTGTATTCCACTTTCTCTGAAGAAGAACATGAAAATATGGCTCACTAGGAGACCAATCATGATAGAGAAGAAACAACAAATGAGGAAGAAATAGATTATTATTGTAAACAATTTTAAGATTTCATGCAAGCACAACCACACCGTAAGTATGATCTAAGATCTTCAAAGAAGAGATCAAGAGAGCCAGAACAACAAGATAGAACTTCTCCCAAGTTATTCCCCCAGTAATAGATTTAGGGAAAGGTAAGCTAAATCTTGACCCTTCTAAGATCAAAGTCTCCTCTAATAAGGAAAGTAATAGTTTCGAGGGACACAAAAAAGGAGGCACCTGTTCTGCTGAAAATTGCTAGTGATAAGGAAGAAGGAGTAGAGCCAGCAGGTATAGAAAAGGTCCAACCAACATTCAATCTTCAGAAGCATCTTGAAAAGGTAAAAATTCATGTTCCTATGATTGATCTTCTAAAGCAGCCTACTTATAAAGCTCAAGTCTCTCAATTCATGCATCCATCCACCTCAGAACCAACCCATGACAGTTTAAACCTCCAAGAGGAGAGGCAATTGGTTGCTTTTGGGTCACATGTGGAAGAACTTGAGCCTTCTACTACACCTTTCTACGTGACCCTAGTAATCCATGACCTCTTGTTACATAATTTCATGTTGGACTCTGGAGCCTCACATAACCTCACACCCCTAGCAGTGATGTAATAGCTGGGCTTGTAGATCACCAGGCCCTACAAGAACCTGTACTCCTTTGAATCTAAGAGGGTCAAATGCTTGCGAATGATAAAGGATTTGGTGGTAAACCTAGCTCAGATCCCTGGGAAGGGCGTGGTATTGGACATAGTAGTGGAAGACATTCCCCTTCGGTTCAACATGCTCCTATCTAGATCTTAAGGTTACAAATGACAAATAATATGAATATTGAATGCCTAATAGTCTATGGAGACTTTGAGCTAGTCGTAAGGCAGATCAGAGATCAATGTCAGGCCAAACACCCCAGACTGAGGAGTTACTGGAAAGAAGTGTGGGATCTAATTGATAACTTCTTCTTGGCCTTTAAATCAAATTTTTTCCTAGAGAAGGAAATAGAATGGCTGACTCCCTTGCTGTAGCTACAAGCAGTTTCAGCTGCCCTCAAAATCCGCTCCTTAGGTATGAGGTAGAAGTCAGATACAGACCCTCAATACTTGAAAATGTCAAGCAATGGCAAGTATTTGAGGACGACAAGCAAGTGAAACATTTCATAGAAGTTTTTAGGGAGTTCACCCACTCCACCATTGATCAAGAAGAAGAAGAAGCATATCAAGAAGCCACTTCATGGAAAGACACAGTGGCTGGGCGTGAAATTCTGCAACTGAAAGGGAATACCATCCCTCGCAGACTAGTCCCACTGGAAAGGATTTTTAATAAGGATGACATAGCCACCAAACCAATGGCCCGAGAGATAGACGATCAAGTAGAAGACTACAATATCGGTTCAGAGGAGGAACCCCAGACGACCAGGCTATCAAAAGAAATCCCCTTGCACTACAGACAAAGGTATTTAAATCTATTCAAAATCTACAAGGATGTTTTTTCTTGGTCTTATGAGGATTTTAAAGCATTTGATACTAACATAATTCAACATAAGATTCCTTTGAAGAGTGGAATAAAGCCATGCAAGCAAAAACTCAGGCAGATAAATCCACTCTTAGTCCCCTCCATTGAAAAAGAAGTGAGAAAGCTACTACAGGCAAATATCACAATGCCTTTAAGGTACTCTAAGTGGGTGTCCAACTTAGTCCCTGTCTGGAAAAAGAATGGAGAAATAAGGCTATTGTATATTTTCAGAATCTAAATAGGGCATTGCTGAAAGACAACTACCCGCTGCCTAAGATGGATCATATATTGCAGAAGGTGGTTGGCACAATCAGAATGTCCATGATGGATGGGTTCTCTGGTTACAACCAAGTAGCAGCCCACCTTGATGAACAAAAGAAGACTTATTTCACCACCCCTTGGGGAACATTCATGTATGGTCGCATGCCTTTTGGTCTTATTAATGCAAGGGCCACATTTCATAGAGCTATGGACATAGCTGTCATAGGGGAGAAAGAAAAATTCATGGTGGTTTATTTAGATGATATCACAAACTTTTCTAAGACTAATGAAGAGCACATCCTCCACTTAGAGCTCACCTTTGAGAAATGCAGGAGGTATGGTCTTTCCTTGAATCCTAAGAAATTTCAGTTTGCCCTAACTGAAGCGAAGCTACTAGGACACATAGTAGCACAGGAAGGTGTGAATATCGATCCTAAATGATTCGAAGCCATCAGTCATATTCCTCTGCCCATGAATAAGAAAGAGGTCCAAGAATTTTTGGGGAGAATACATTTCTTAAGTAGGTTCATACCCAACTATGCAAAAACAGTCAAGGGTATTATGGACACGCTTAAGAAGGAAAATGAAGTCAAGTGGAGCCCTCCCCCTGAATATTATTTCATTAGAATTAAAGAAGCATTGGCTAAAGCCTCGGTACTAGTCAACCCTAACTATTCAATGCCTTTCTATATCTTTTCTTTTGCTTCTCCACATACTATTGCCGCATTGTTGCTACAAAAAAATAAAGATGGTTATGAACAATCCATCACCTTCTTTAGCCAAGTCCCAAGGGATGCTAAGCTAAAATATAACATTTTGGAGAAATAAGCCTATGCACTAGTCAAGGCTTTGAAGGCATTTCGTATGTATGTGCTATAATCAGAAATCACAACATATCTCCCAACGACAACAGTCAAGGACATCCTGGTGCAAGGAGACAATGAAGGAAAAAGGGATAGGTGGATAACAAAAATACAATAATATGAGCTAGACATAAAGCCTACTAAGCTCATAAAAGGCCAGGGGTTGGCCAAGGTTTTATCCAAATCAAATTGCCAAGCCTTAGGGATAAACCTGATAATAGAAGAAGGCATAACAGAGGATCATTAGAGCAGGATTAGAACATCTGAGCAGGATTAGAACATTCGAGCAGAAGATCTATGCTAAATATGAGGGATCACCCTTGTATTATAACATCGTTCATTACCTCTTATTCCTAAGGTGCCCACTGGGGCTGGATAGATCCAAATACCAAGCTCTGAGTGTGCAAGTGCAAAAATATATCATATCCAATAGTCAAATCTACTGAAGGACCCAGTGGGAGTTTTTATGCTATGTTTGGTAGAGGGAGAAACCCATGAAGTGATTGAGGAATTTCATGGGGGTGTTTGTGGAGGGAATTACAGCTGGAATACCACAACACAAAATTCCTCAAGGCAAGATTCTACTCACCTACGTTGTTTGGAAATGTATATTTCCAGGTCAGGTCGTGCCAGAAATGCCAAGTGTTTGCAAAGAGACAAAAACTTTCTACTCTCCCCCTAATTCCAGTGCATGTGGCAAAACCTTTTAGACAATGGGGACTAGACTTCATAACAGAAATAAACCCACAGTCCAGTGGTTAACACAAGTGGATATTAATAGCCACTGACTATTTCACCAAGTGGGTAGAGGCCATCCTAGCCAGAAACACTATAGATTCATTGGTAATTAAATTTATGGAGGAGAATATATTATCTCACCTTGGTTGTCCAATCAAAATTATCACTAACAATGCTCATGTTTTCAAATCTGCCAAGTTCACCAATTTTTACCAGAAATTCAATATCATCATCGGGCACTCCACTACCTACTATCCTCAAGGTAATGGCTTGGTTGAGTCCTCAAACAAAACTATGGTGAGGGTGCTGAAGAAGACCATCGCCGAGAATCAGAGGAACTGGGACTCCCAACTGAAGTTTCCCCTATGGGCCAATTGGGTAACTCTTAAACAATCCATTAAGAAATCGCCTTTTGAGCTAGTGTATGGTAAGGTTGTGGTCTTCCCGATCCAATTAGTGATGTTGGTGGCGAAGTTACTACAAGAAGCTGAGGAGGAGCCAAGCACCTTGACACAAAGGATAGCTCAGCTGGTCGAGATTCATCAAAAAAGAGAGCACGTGGGGGCCAAATTTTTAAATTGCCAACAAAGGATGAAATCCTTGTTTGATAAGAAGGCCATGGATCATCCTCTTCAACCATGTGATTTAGTTCTTCGATGGGACGTTTGATGGGAAGACAAAGGCAAACACGAAAAACTCCATCCGCTATGGTTCGACCCTTTCAAGATTACAGAAGAAAGAGGAAATAACATGTACATGCTTGAAAATCTGGATGATGAATCTCTAGAACTGTCGATAAATGGTCAGTTGCTTAAACTCTATTTCCAAAACTATAGGTACTTGTCTTACAATCATTGTAATACTGGTGCGTGTGTTGTAATTGTTAGATGAAATTTCCAGTTTATGTTGAAAATTCCATTTTTACAGAATTATCATTTGTTTAGAAATGACTCCATGCCCAATGGAAGGAAGGCTACTGGTCTGCAGGTTCTTAGCACCTTGCCAGCAAGGCACTGTCCCCAGTTGGAGCCAATGTTGTAACTCACTACATATTGAGTTTTCAATTGACAAAATTTGCTAAATATCATTGAATTTTGAAGCCATATTCCAGGCCACAGAAGCACTGAAAGCCAAATCAGACCCTCTCCATTGCATAGTTCTCGAAACGAGCCTTCCAACGGTATATGGAAGTTCGAAAATGGACTCCTGGATCATAAGTTAGAGCACATTAAAGATACCCTTTCAAGGCCACAAAAAAAGGAGAAATGGCTAAGTGTGAGGCTCATCGCAAATCACAAATTGGGGCATACTGAAGCAACTAAAAATAGGAAGACATCGAAAGTTGTGATTAGTCGATTGCTGATATTGCGAAGTCGTATATCGTCAGGTCCAGTCTTGTGACTTATTGGGGATTGGAGGTCTCGTGATATCTGCGATCAACAAGATTTCAAAGTGCAGTACAAAGGGGAAGAGCTTTGATATCGACAAGTTGATGATCAGTGGGTCTAACAGACCATTCTTAAGGAATTGCGGGGGGAATTCACCGATAGTGAATAATCGCAAAAAAATGGGCTTTAGTGTTGAAGCGCTGGGAGGGACCAATTTCATTTTAAAAAGGAAATCAGTTGCAAAACTAGAGGTAGGAGGGCCTTTTATCTCTCCTCCAGGGGGCCACGTGGCAGAGCACCATTGGTCCAGATGAATCCACATGGAAGCTGGCGTCAACATGATGTGGAAGTATGGAGGACACATGGCACATAGATTCAACATTTTTAGGGGTCCTATGGGGGCATTTCTGGGTGACAGATGTCACCACTCAAGAGGTACCACATGGCACTAATGACGTCATCAATCCCAAAATCAACGATCACACACAACAAAGTTCCTTCTCCACCGAAGTCCCTCCTGGCTTGCAATTGGGATATGTGGGAACTCCTCGAATGCGATATTTTATATAATGGAGTTAAAAGGTTGTCAGATCCATCCCATTCACAAGTAGTATGATCATTCAACACCCCCCATCTCTGGATGGTTAGATTGACTCCACCTAGATCAACGACTCTGAGGCCTTTTCATCCCCCCCGGTAAGTTTACCTTATCAGTGAGAGGGGGGTCCGAAAATTAGTTTCCCCACTATGCCCCTCCACTACGTGTCCCTCTCGTATCATTTTGCAACCCCCCCCCCCCCCCCCCCTCACCTTTACCAATTACCTCTCAAGCCCCCCTCCAAAAACCAATTGTCCTCAACACTCTCGCCTACAGTGCGATTGCGATATCCTGGGTGGGCCCGATCTTGCAGATCGATGATTGCAAGTATTGAGGGGAAATGACAAAGGTAAAGTGTTACAAATCGCTGGTATGCGGGATTCCCAATAATAAAGGAAAAAGGCCCCCAGACAAGTCTAAAGGCTCTAGAGCCTGAGGACTAAGCACTTGGTCATAGCCCCAATCACATGAAGCAAAAGGGGCTGGAGTGGATCTAAAGGCCTCATCCTATAAAGGCTTTTCTATAAAAAAATCCTGATATGAGAACCCCACAGCTAGGTATTGCAGAACTTTAAAGACATGGTGGGTTGGAAGCTGTGGCATTTAATAAGGAAGAGGGAACATTCAAACCCGACATGGGATGATCTAGGAAATCTCTCTATGACACGGAACCGGGGTCGACGCTGATAGAAGTAAACAGGGACTTGGTAGCTCGGGAAGATTTGATGATCCAACATGGTGCCCCCATACATAAGAAAGACGAAGTTCTGCCTTGGGGTCCTCTACTTCAGTAATGCATCATGAAACTGATAACACCCATTCCTAGCTTTAAAGGATCAGTGGTTCAAGCAGTAAAGGAAGAAGCGACGGGAGTCGACTAATCAACACAGGAGGCGATACCGTGAGCAAATCACAACCTGAAGCAGTAGCAATCACAGGAATGGGCATGAAGATATTTTTGTTAACATTTTCATTTGATTGATTGAATTGTTTTGTATTCCTATAATGTGTGGCCATTCAATGAGGTCATTAATGTTTTGTAATGTTTTTGGGCCACAGATCCATCCCTGGTTGAGACAACTCGTCAATCTGATAGCCGATACTTAGCAAAAGATATTTTGTTGTAGTAAATGTTCAAACGATCCCCCTCTCCAAATAAATAAGGGGAAGCAACACTTCACAAAGGTTCAGAAATTCTAAAGAAAAAGCTACATGTTATTTTCAAACTATATGACTTTATAATACAAATATTTCAGAATATCAAGGAAATGGTGGTGATTCCCCCTTCGAGTATTACAGTATGTTATCCCGTTGTTAAAACTCATTTTGTTCATGTTTCTTCTTTGAATTGATGTAATCATAGTTGCTAGATATGTTTCAAACTTCCTCATAGATTCATTTGTATCGATATGTTAATGCATGTGCCTATAACTTCCTCACAAATTCATTTGTATTGAAATTGTTAATGCACGTGCCTGAATGGATTATTGAAAATATCTTTAAAGTTGAGCTCAATGAATCGTAGCACCCAATTTCTCCTCTGTCCATTATTTCCACCTGTAATTCAGATAAGATTAGAAATTCTTATTGCTTCAAGCTCTATGTGTTAAATATATAATTCTTGATGTTTTAGGCTCTATGTAATAAGTTTCTCTTTCTCCTTATCCTCTCTCATTGCTCTATAAAAGCTTATTAAACTATAAGTCCTCGAACTACTTAGCCTCCACAATTTTATGCACATATTTCTGTGACCTGCATATGTGAAGAAGTACCTGAAATACATGACTTATACCTTTGGATGAATGAGCCAACCATTCCTATATATAAATATATATAAATAATATATAATTATATATATATATATATATAAATATATATAAACAATATATATATATATATAATATATATTATATAAAAATATATATATATATATATATAATAAATTATATATAGAAGGTGATGTCTCCAGTTTCCCGAGAATCGTTTGAGACACAGAAAATCTATATGTGCCTAGGCACTGGTCTTGTAAACAATCCAAGGCTATCTTTGGGATCGACAACACATTCCTTGGAAAATCCCTTCAAAGCAATATTAACTAGTTCTGACTCTAGAATGTTATCTCCAATGTCAGTTAGCTCATCATGAACTTGAGAAAGTATCATCAGATACGAAGCCACACCTTGAACACCATCCAACATCTTTGTGCTCTTCAACTTCTCTCTCAATACCAATAACTGGTTCTCGTTTTTATTCTGGAACAAGTCTTGAAGAGCCTTCCACATCTCTTGTGTGTTGTTATTCCAAGTTATATGAGGTATCAAGTGATGTTTGATGCCAACTAGGATGATCAACTTAACCTTCACATCCAACTCCTCATATGCTTCCAACTTCTTAGGGTCTATTGGATTTTGAATCTCCTTGTCGACAAACTCCCATATCTTGTTCAACCACAAAACTAGCTTGATCCTTTCCTTCCAAGGACTATAGTTAGAGAAGCCATGCAATCTATCTTCGTACCTCATACTAGTGACCAACTTCACCATGTTTCTAGTCCTTCAACAACAATGGAAACCAACTCCTCCTTGAGTTGTCCATTGTGCACACTCTGATTCAATTGTCCCTTCAAAATTTCTTTGACCCCATGTTGATTTTTCCTCGGCACTTCAGAATCTGGTGTATGTCTAAAACATGATTATAAACACATTGAAATACCACAACTTCAAGCACTTTTCACAAAAAAATATTTACAATAGTGAATCAATGAAGTACACAATAAATTTACAAATCCAAAAGTTTCTTGTATTACAACTTTAATACAACAAAAATAGGGAACCTATACCAGGTATCTTAGCCCTTACAACTAGCCTTGATACAAGGAAAATTAGGGCTTGATGTCAACAACTTTTAATTCTCAATCCACCCAAGAACAATAAAAAACTTGAATCACTTGGTGAAGAAGTGCTTGACACCAACCCTTTCAATCCTCTTGTCTTGAACACCTGGAAGGTCCTTTTCCACCTATACTTGTAGAGAATAACGTTGCTCCAATACCTCTGCCTTATACTACTCACAAGATTTATGCCCCTCAAAAACCCTTGCACACTTCAGCTCCAAGAAATTGCCTTCACACAATGACAATGCTCCTCCAAGTTTATTGTTCTTAGGCTCAACAAGTCTGGTTTCTCTCAATGATTATGCACATCAAACCACTGTCAACTAAACCTCCAATATATTACCTTCACACGATGATATTTCTACTCCAAGGGTCATTGTTCATAGGGCTTCACAAATCTGCCTTCTAACATAGGTTTACCACTTCAAATACATTGTTCACTAGGTTTCAAATATACTAGCAACTCATAATCCCTTTACTCCATCAAAGTGATTTTACATATGCTACAAAACATCATTTTCCTCTCCCTCATTCAAGGAGAAACCTTCACAGTTTCACCTCAACAATCATCTATATGAAAACAATGCCACATACCTTCCCAACTAACCTCTGCTCAGATCTAAGAAGTCTTGGCCTTGTGTAACTATAAATATGAGGTTTCTCGGCCTTGTTAGAGGCTCTTGCGACCACCATTAGGTCATCTATTTCTTGTGGCCACCTCAGATCATAAACCTCTATGGTTACCTCACTTTCCAACCCTTAATCTCCTATGGATGACTTGTGGGAGATCGACCCTCACTCTAGCTTCATCATAGGCCTCACGACCTCACTGTCCAATAGATACAAGGGTCTCGACCACCCTTAAAGACATAGAAATCAACTCGTCCTTAACATAGTGATAATACAATCCATATTCCTATAACCATAGTAATTCACACGTCCAACCTCCATAGAAAACTCGGCCCTAGTCTTAGAGAAGACTTGGCCTTCTTTCAGTCTTTCAAGCACAAGACAATCAAAGTAGATACTCATTCTCCAGCTACGGCTTCCTCTTGAGGCAATTCAACCTTTTCTTAGGCTTATTTTCAGATAAGATGAATAGTACTTGATGTGTGAAAACTCTCCTTAGGTCTCCTTTATTTATATCCTCTCTAACCATAGACTTAGGGCTTCTTCAACATCATTAAAGTTCCCTCACACAATAATTATAATAAAATATCATATATTTTGGATCTTTAGCCCACCACCATGTTTCCAAAGCCAAAAAATTGGGTACATTGCCCACAAAATCACTTT
The DNA here is from genome assembly GCA_000404065.3 of Pinus taeda. Classification (NCBI taxonomy): domain Eukaryota; kingdom Viridiplantae; phylum Streptophyta; class Pinopsida; order Pinales; family Pinaceae; genus Pinus; species Pinus taeda. The sequence goes on along the minus strand of APFE031330180.1, from coordinate 50,889 downwards.
TTTGCGGGTCAACCCCTCACAAACCTACTGCCCTGAGGATTGTGGGAGTACCTCCCAAGCTACACATCTCAACATTTGGCATTGCAAAGCCTTGTAAAATAACTTATTGGTGCAAATATCGAGGCATGCCCAATCATCTTCAATGTCATTGATACATCATCTACCACATTGTCTCTTTGCCACCTATCATGTCACGCCACTACCACATGTCACTCGAAAAAGTGCCACTTGGCCACCCAAACATGCCAAATTCACTTGTCATGTGTCATGACCATAGAGTGTCATTCCATGTCACTACCAGCTAGCACCATTTGGATTCCACTTGTACTACCATCTTGATTCTGCCTATACTGCTATGTGTCACTTTGACCACACAAAAGAGTAGAATCCACCTACAACATGTCCTCAACTCAGGGTACCACTTCATAAACTTGAGGGATGTTAGCCACTTTATCACTGCCGCCTAGCTCCATCTATGTCTCCATGTCATACTAGGGTCCAATTTATGTTTGGTGTTGGGAAATCTAGATCCAACTGCTTTCTTAAGATTTTTCCTCTTGCACTCTCGAAGGCTTGAATGCCTGAATGCCTTGGTGCATCCAAAATGGGTCTAAATGCCCGAATATCCATTGTCTCATGGAATTGTGACCCATTGGAACTTGAACTATTTATTTTTGGGTTCCATCACTTCAAATTTAGGTTTCTCTTCATTCCTAGGGAGTTAGACTAAGTTCCATATACCATTGGAAATTTCTTTGAGAGGAATATCAAACCAAACACTTTTCATGCTCTTTTGAACAAGATATCTAGAGGAAAAATGTATGCAAAGATATACAAGCCAAATGCCACATCCAACACTTAACAAACAATCTAGGCTTACAACATTTAGGAATCAAAGAGAAATTCATGTATCCAACATTGACATCATTGACATAAATGGCTAAACATGACATCAATGACAACAACTACCAACACAATCAATAATATTTACAAAGAAAAATTCTATAAATGTTTCTTATATAAAGGTTTGTGTTTCATGATTTATGTGTATCAAATGTGTGAAAAGCTAAAAATTATTAATAATAACGAAATAATGATTCAACACACCCCCCCCCACCCCGCACTTAGTATTTCCAACAATTGGTATCAGAGCAAGTTCCTTTAGAGACAACCTAACAACTGGAAGGCAGAAATCAGAAACACGGATGGAAAAGTCAATCAGGTGTGACTCCAATATTATAAAAGAATTATCCTCCATATTCATGAATACATAAGATTTAAAGAAGATGAACACAATTAGAAGAGACAGTTAGATATAGAAGAAGGTTACACCATTGATTTTGACACACAATTCCTAGTTGTTCAAGAACAAATAGTTAGGTTCATAAAAGAAAATACAAGGCTTTAAAGAGAATTTTCAAATCCTTGAAGGGTAGAGTCATAACATTGATGAAACATAAGTTGTCCTCCTGAGATTTCAAGCAAAGGAAGCAGAAAAGAGAGATGAAATGTTGTTAAGAAAGCTGAAGGAAAAGGCTGAGGATTATGAGAAGCTAGAAGCATAAATTGATAAAAAATAGAAAAAGCAAGAGAAACAATTTGAAGAAGTCATCTCCCTGAAGATTCAGTTAGAATAAGCAAAGAGAATAGAAAGGTGATGAAAATAAAATTGAAGGAAAAAGGAGAAATTGCAAGAAGCTTGAAGTAGAAATTGTCTCATTAAAGAATGAAGTGACAATCTCAACAAGAGCTTGGTAAGTTCTCAAAAGTTGGATGATGCTCTTAGCAGACAAAGTTCACCATATGAAAAAACATGTCTTGGTTATGTGGGCTAGACTTCTATTGATGGCGTTGGACCTGCCAACAAGTAAGGGGATCTCCTTGGTAAGAAGTCCCAATTAGACCTCAGACCTTTTGGTGTAGGAGTCCCAACAGTGGTTCATACAGTAATGTCTTGACCACGATTTCGCACAGAGGCAAGTAAGATGTCTTTGTTGGTAGCAAGGGTGTGACAACTACAACAAGCCAAGGAAGGTGCATGAGAGGTTCTAACACATGGAGAGTGATGTGAGTATGCCCCTTGGAAGCCTGTGATAGCACGGAGTTAAGAAGGGAACACACGAGTAAAGATGCACCACAACATGGAAGGAAAGTTAGCTAGCAATCCAAAGTGATGGTTAAACCAATATCATGTTTTAAAAAGATTTGTACATACTTATATAGAGTAGTCCATACATGCATGTGTAAGCAAACAGATACATATATCATTTAGAGTAAACCAGATAGCATAAAATAAAATACAACATATGCGTGAAATGTACTAGCTATGTTATATTAAGAAGTGTAAGTTCCAGTCATACAATACATCCATGTCGAACCATTAGTTCCGACAACGGAACGTTACATCCACAACCGCTTGCTCCTCCAAAGAGATATACTAGCTCTGCACAGTGGAGAAGGCAAGGCTCATTACAATATTGTCCAAGCTCTCTCTAAGATAGTCCTATCAGAAGCTTGGCCAACCAAAAGCCTTTACAATGAGTTATGAGGTTCTATTTATAGAAAAGGGTGGGGTGACCCTTGACATTCCCCTTTGTGATAATTCATCTACCCTCATGACTCCATCTACTCTATGTCTGTTACATCCAACTATAGACACTTGAACTTCCACTTGAAAAGACGTTACATTACAATGCACATGTGCCCGTGTGCGACAAAATGGCTTGAGCAAGCCATGCAAGGAATCACTGACACTTGTTCCGTTGTGGTGAGACCATCTCTTTGACAAGCTTGTGATGGTGAAGGTGGTGAGATGATGCAAAGTTTGGTCGTCCATGATGGTGTGCATGCATTCCATGGCGACATCTTGCTGAAGCAAACTCTTGCCTCCATTTCATCCGGGTGCATTGGTATGGCTCCTCCGTCCAACTCGTCTGATAGCATGCACATGGTCTTCTTGGGTGCGAATGAACCAACAACACACTAATGCATAGTGTCTGTGCTAATCATCAAGTGTGTACTGGTGGTCATGTGCATTAACTTGTTGAAGTACATGTTCAGCTCCAGTCATACTTGGTTCTTGTCTTTACCTCAGTGAGTGTGCCAAATGGGTTAGATCGCATGCGTGCGCACAATGACATGCATGCTACTGAATTCCCTTGCATGTGATCAACAACACTTCTCACCTTGTATGCTCCATGCCAGCTGCTGGGATGGATTCATAACTTATACAAGCACAGTTTCATCCGTGAGTGCATGTTACGTCCACTGCTATACCTATTCCTACTGCAACTCATTCTCTCGTCTATGCAGTTCTTGTTCTTCATTGAGTTGTTGCTTCAGCACATGCAACTCCTTCTTTGGTCTGTCTCTACCTTTGTGCGATCTTCATGTCGCGTCGTCACCTCATAGCTCAAGTCTCCAAAGTTGCTTTCATCACAAGTGGATCTGCTTGAGCTTGCAACTTTGTTCTACCTCTATGTTGTCAACAACCTTCCTCTTGCATTCGTTGCATCTAGTGTGCTACTTTCATCTATTGTTCATGGTGCTTCTTGTTATGATGTTGCTGTCATCATATCTTGATGTCCTTGTCTACAAACAACTTGATATCTTCGTGGGTAGGCAAGTTCATAAACACTTGATCAATTGCATCCCCAAGTGTGCCCTAAACGGTTCCTTCGACTCTTCTCTCCTGGAAACCATTGTACATGTGCCGCTGATAGGCAGGTGAACAACTGCAATACCTAGAGACATGGTAACACTCATGGCAAGCAATCTGTCATTCGAAAACCAAATGAACTTGAGAATTAACTTGCAACATACCTATGTAACCGATCAAGAAGGTTGCGCATATTCTGCCGGGAGGTTGGGAGACTAACTACCAAAACTGTGCAAGGCACAATCCAGGCTGTCAGGAGGCTGACTAACTGCTGGAACTCCACAATGCATAGTCTAGCCTAGCCTACTGAGGACTGAAACTGCGTAATGCACAATTTCAGTCAGCAGTGACATGTAACAAGAAAACTGCATTGCGCAGTTTCTGGGGCCAACCAGACGCTACCTCTGAGAATTTCACAACTGAAGCCTAGAGGTCAATGTCTAGCTAGACTTGCACAATTTTTGGAGGGAAGGTAGAGCTTTCACTTCTAGAAATGCACAGTGATAGCTGGGCAAGGCACGGTCTAGGCCAAGGAAGCCCAGTCCGGCCGACGAGAAACTAAAACATGAGAAGTGTGAATGCATGATGAGATGAGTGCAAACATGAGTGAATGATAATTCATGCAAACAATAAGTGCAAGGTTCAGGAAACAGGCAAGCGTGCATGTCTGTGAAGTGAGTCGCCGCAACAACGACCGTCTATGCAAAAACAGTTTCATGCATGTGACAACAGTGAGATGCAAATGAAAATTGAAATGGTGCTTCTACAATCTAACATGCATCAAAACAACAACAAGCAGTCACTGAAATCAAGTAGACAACAATCACACAAACCGAAACACAAAAAGTGACAGAAATGCAACACAAGACATGGAAGGTGGGCTTACCCCAAAACAACTGAGCTGAATGTGCCGACGACTCCTAAATGAAATGTGGGATGTTAGAGCTGCAAGATTGATGTGAGGAATGATCTCTATAGTGTTCTGTTGATGAGTTTCGATAAAATCGAGGTTGCGACTTACATGCCACAAATCTAGGGAAAGTGACACTTGGTGGGAGGTTTATGAAATGATCCTTGCATGTAACCTCCAACTGCTAGAAATAGATCCCTGAATCAAGGGATGTCTTTGCATGCTACCTTGGGAGGAGCAGCCCATGCATGCAAATCCGTTTTTCTTGGTTTCAAAGGGAACAGGTGAACTCAACTGCACATGCAACAGTCTGCTCAACTGGGAGGAAAAAATGTGCATTTATGGGAGGGAGCTGGGTTGGTTTCCCAAAGGGATTGCAAAATTTCAGGATAGAGTAGTTGACTGCTACCCAGAATTACGAAATTTTTGGGCAGAGCAGTCCTGCTGGGAGTAATTTGCGCAATTCTAGAGCCCAACAGGCTGCAAGACAAAATTGTGCAATTTCTGGAGGGAAGGATGGTTCTCCTCTAGAATTGCTCAATTTCTGGAGGGAAGGTTGGTTCCCTCTAGAATTGTGCAATTTATTGAGGGAGATGCTTAGCCTGCAGCTGGACCAAGTCCGATGGAACAAGCTATGAGGGGGATGCAACAAGCTTTGATGGACAAGCTATCATTATGCAAGAAAACCACTGAAGCTTGTGTACTCGATAAGACAAGACATGCTTCTATGCAAGGTTGGTAGGGAGGCTCCAAAACGAAGCTAAGGAAAAATTTTGGAGGGTGTTTGTAGCTACTACAATACTTGGCGACACACTAGTAAAGTTTTGATGGACAAGCTGTCATTCTGCAAGAAAATCATTGAAGCTTGTGTACTTCATAAGACAAGACATGTTGTTGTGCAAGGTTGGTAGGGAGGCTCCAAACCGAAGCTAAGAAAATTTTTTGGAGGGTTTTTGTAGCTACTACAACACTTGGCGACACACTAGTAGAACTCCAGCTCTCTAAATGGACCTTGTTTGTGAAAAGCAAGTCTAACACCTCTGGAAGTATTGTTCAGTTCTTAGTTCATCTTGGTTTCCACACTGCTTGATTATAAGATGTAGCATTTGCCAAGCCCTTGGTCAGTCAATTCACATTCCAAGCCAAGAAAACACAATTGTTTCTATTGGGGTTTAGGAGTATATGATGCACAAGTAGTATAGTCATTAGAGTCTTAGTTTCATTTCTGATGTTGCTTCGCTGCCAGCAGGCCTGGATAGTACCCCTATGTAGTCAAATAGGAACAAAAGCATGGCTCTGCTACCAACGATTCTAGTTAGTACCCGACAAAGTTACTTGCATCACCTCTCTACGTAGGAAGCCTGTCTCTTCTTTCGCCTTATTCATTTTTCATTTTTTTCAAACTTTTTTTCACTTTTTCATTTTTTTCATTTTTCATCTTCATAAATATGCATAACACTTATTCATTTCAGAGACGTAAGAGGGATCCTAACTTATTGAGAGCATAAGAGGTTGTTCCTTCAGATAAGTAGTTTATGTATACCTCTGACATGCTTGTTAAGGTTTTCCCCCTCATATTACTCTACTTGACTGAGCAGACATGGATTAACCCGAAAATAACTGACTAAAGACAACAAGTTCTTACATAAGAGAGCGAGCAACAGATAAGAAAATGTTGATAGTTGTACAAGTCCTTTTTTACTTTACCCATCTTGTTTCAAGAGTCACACATGGTCCATGCGAAACTAACCTACAGACAATAACAAGCAAACAAACCAAAGCAAAGAAAGAAGCATAAGAAAATGTGGAACCAAAGCGAGTAAGAAAACGAACAAGCAAGCAAACAAACACATGAAGAAAGAAAAAAACATGCATGCAAGCAAACAACTCAAAATCAAACACTACTCCTACTCCTAAGCTAACAATGCATGGGTCATCTCACGTGAAGTGATACTTCCAATGCAGCCACCGACACATTATTTGACCCATGTTGGTTAAGGCACGGTTTGCAAACATCGCAATTGCGTAAACCAAAAAGCATGAAAGATATAACAATGAAGACATACACACTCTGAGCTTACAAGCGACCACAGAACAAAGATGAGTGGAAGTGTATGACATGCACTCTATGGAGCTACCATGATGCTGTGCTACACTGCGTGTAGATGTCGGGTGTATGCTTTCTCTTGACTGTGACATGCAAGAAAACGTGAGAAAGGTAGGCCACTTACGTTGTGCATGTATGCTTGCTGTGTAATATTCCTCCAATGCATGAGCGATGGGATCATGTAGTTCGAGTGGAGGAAGTGAAATATAGGTGTTTGGTTGATCTTTAATGCAAAGCATAGAGTGATGAGGAGCCTTGAGTGTTTCAACAATTTCCTGACCAGAAGTGAAACCAACCTTAGGACAACAAGGGCCTGACATAACCATCAACTCATGCTAAAGTGCCTCGACAGTCTGCGGGGTTTCAACTTCGTTGATAGATAGATCATCGTAGACCAGTGTCTTAGACATATTAACAATGATTGAATGAACATCATGATCAGATGAAGAAGTAGAGAGATCACAACAACCAAGATCAAAAAATTTAGGATGTTTGTCAACATCCTCATGATTTGATGAATCAGGTAGAGGGGTAGATGAGAAGCAAAGATGTTCACCCTCTGTGTTTTCAGAAATGACAGATGGCAGATTGGATGGATTTTCGGAGGAAGATATGTCCTCTCCACACTATGATGACAGATTGACATCCGATGTATACTGTGAATGATTGGAAGTAGAAACATCCGGAAATGGATTTTCACAGGGGAACCAATAGTGGCAGAATCACAAGGGATGTCAGGATAAAGCAAATGAGGCGTATTTGGAAGGGAGTCATCCTTCACCGTGGGTTCTTCTTTAGATTCCCGCAAACACTCATCATGAATGATGGCACAGGTTGGCTACATAACACCAACTCTGTCGACAACTCGATCCTCGTTCACAACAGGTGAGGAGTCCGGAATGGAAGAACACAAGACAATACAATCCGAAGGATCAACATATCGCGGGGATGGAGCTTGAGGGAACGAATCCACGTGACAACCAATAGGCTTGCAAGACAAATCTATGTAGATATCAAGAGCAGGTGGGGTGGGAGGATGTGATAGTTCAACAAATGTGTGTGCATGATCTCCCACATCACCCTGTGGTGGTGGAGCTGTTTGAGGAGGTGAAGGCGGACAATCACTTGTGACAACAACTGTGCCTACCTATGATTTCTCACTCCATCACTGAAGTGTGATGAGCGGGGTTTAGATATATGAAGAAGATACTCAAATATTCCATTTAGAAATTCCCAATCAATTTCATCTTCGAGAAATTAGTATGCAAGATTACAAAAGCATGTGTAAAACTAATCAACGGATTCATCGGGTGCTTTTCATAATTTCAAAATTTCTTGATCGAGTCCTTTATGGTTAAAGTGATTGAAAGCGCGATCTATCTCTGTGACCAAATGAGCAAGAGAATGAATATATTTTTTGGGCAGCATGGCACACCAGTGCATGGGGTGCCCTCGAAGTGTGTAGACGAACAACACGCAAGTCATGTACTCTTCAAATATTCCATGTCTTTCGCATGAGCCTACAACGCTTACCGCGTGCCTAACCAAGGCTACGTGGCCTCCACCATCAAATGTTTTATGTGACAAGTTATCCGAGAGATTTTCTGAGATAATGAAGTCATTTCCAAAAGACATACACTCTAGAAGAGCAACTCTGTAGTTAGTCATGATAGATATGTAGAGATTCAAAACAGATGATGAGGGCTCAACTTGTCATCTGACCCTCCTTCTAGTGCCTAAATGTTAACGATGCTAGACTCACCAACATCTAAGGGGATCTCCCCGATAAGAAGTCCCAATTATACCTCAGTCGTTTGGTGTAGGAGTCTCAGCATTGGGTCGTATGATAATGCCTTGACCGCGATTTCACACAGAGGCAAGTAAGATGTCTTTTTTGGTAGCAAGGGTGTGACAACATGAGAGGTTCTAACACATGGAGAGTGATGTGAATGCGCCCCTTGGAAATATGTGATAGCAAGGAGTTAAGAAGGGAACACACAAGCAAAAATGCACCACAACATGGAAGGCAAGTTAGCTAACAATCCAAAGTGATGGTTAAACCAACAACACATTTCAAAAAGATTCATACATACTTATACAGAGTAGTCCATACATGCATGCGTAAGCAAACATATACATATTTCATTTAGAGTAAACCAGATAGCATAAAAAACAATACAAGATATGCATGAAACATGATGACTCTGCTATATTAAGAAGTGTAAGTTTCAGTCATACAATACATCCATATCCAACCACTAGTTTCGACAACAGAACGTTACAGCCACAACCTCCTGCTCCTCCAAAGAGATATACTAGCTTTGCGTAGTGGAGAAGCCAAGGCTCATTACAATACTGTCCAAGCTTTCTCTAAGATAGTCCTATTGGAATCTTAGCTAACCAAAAGCCTTTACAATGAGTTATGAGGTTCTATTTATAGCAAAGGGTGGGGTGACCCTTGAAATTCCCCTTTGTGACAATTCATCTACCCTCATGCCTCTTCATCTACTCTATGACTGTTACATCAAACTATCGACACTTGAACTTCCACTTGATAAGACATTACATTACAATGCACATGTGCCCATGTGAGACAAAATGTATTGAGCAAGCCATGCAAGACATCACCGACACTTGGTCCATTGTGGTGAGTCATCCGTGATGATGTGCATGCTTTCCATGGTGACATCTTACTGAAGCAAACTCTTGCCTCCATTGCATCGGGTGCATTGGTATGACTCCTCCGTCCAACTCGTCTGATAGCATGCACATGGTCTTCTTGTGTGCAGCTGAATTGACAACACACTCATGCATAGTGTCCATTATAATCTTCAAGTGTGTGCTGGTGGTCATGTGCATGAACTTGTCGAAGTCCATGTTCATCTCCAATCATACTTGCTTCTTATCTTTGCCTCAGTGAGTGTGCCAAATGGCTTAGATCACATGCATGCGCACAATGACATGCATGCTGTTGAATTCCCTTGCATGCAATCAAAAACACTTCTCACCTTGTCTATTCCATGCCAGCTAATGGGATGGATCTATAACTTGTACGGGCACAGTTTCATCCGTGAGTGCATGTTGCACCCCCTGCTGTACTTGTTCCTACTGCAACTCATTCTGTCGTCTATGCAGTTCTTGTTCTTCCTTGAGTTGTTGCTTCAACACATGCAACTTCTTCTTTGTTTCGTTCTCTATCTTCGCGTAATCTTCATTTCACGCCGTCACCTCATAGCCCAAGTCTCCAAAGTTGCTTTCATCACAAGTGGATCTGCTTGAGCTTGCAACTTTGTTCCGCCTCTGTGTTCTCAACAACCTTCCTCTTGTGTTCATTGCATCCAGTGTGCTGCCTTCAACTACTGTTCATGATGTTGTTTGCTATGATGCTACTACCATCATATCTTGATGTCCTTGTCTACGAACAACTTGATATCTTCGTGGGTAGGCAAGTTCATAGACACTTGATTGACTGCATCCCCAAGTGTGCTCTAAATGGTATCTTCAACTCTTCTCTCCTAGAAACCATTGTACCTGTGATGCTGAGAGGCAGGTGAACACCTGCAATACCTTGAGACATGGTAACACTCATGGAAAGCAATCTGTCCGTCAAAAACCAAAACTTACTTGAGAACTGACTTGCAACATACCTATGTGATTTATCATGAAGGTTGCGCAATTTCTACCGGGAGGTCGGGAAACTGACTGCCAAAACTGCGCAAGGCATAGTCCAAGCTATCAGGAGACTAACTGATTGCTTGAACTATACAATGCACAGTCCATGCTGGCCTACTAAGGACTGAAACTGCGCAATTCACAATTTCAGTCAGCGGTGACATGCAACCAGCAAAACTGCATTGTGTAGTTTCTGGGACCAACAAGACACTGCCTCCAAGAATTGCACAATGAAAGCCTAGAGGTCAGTGCCTGGCTAGACTTTCATAATTTCTAGAGGGAAGGAAAAGCCTTTGCTTCTCGAAATGCACAGTGCTAGCTGAAAAAGGCACGGTCCGGGCCAAGACAACCCAGTCCAGCCGACGAGCGACTGAAACATGAGAAGTGTGAATGCATGATGAGATGAGTGAAAACACAATTGAATGGTCATTCATGAAAATAACAAGTGTAGGATTCAGGAAACAGGAAGGCATGAATGTGTGTGAAGCGAGTCACTGCAATGACGACCGTCTGTGCAAAATAGTTTCATGCATGCGACAGCAGTGGGATGCGAATGAAAACTGAAACGATGCTTCTACAAGCTAACATGCATCAAAATGATAGCAAGTGCTCATTAAAATCAAGCAGACATCAATCACACAAAGCGAAACACAAAAAGCGACAGAAATGCAACACAAGACATGGAAGGCAGGCTTACCCCAAAACAATTGAGATGAATGTGTCGATGACTCCTAGATGCAATGTGGGATGTCAGAGCTGCAAGATCGATGTGAGGAATGAGCTATGTAGTGTTCGGTTGATGAGTTTCGATAAAATTGAGGTTGCGATGTGCATGCCAAAAATCTAGGGGAAGCGACACTTGGTGGGAGGTTTCTAAAATGATCCTTGCATGTAACCTCCAACTGCTAGAAATAGATTCCTGAATCAAGGGATGTCTTTGCATGCTACTTGGTAGGAGCTGCTCATGCATGCAAATCAGTTTTTCTTGGTCCTGGAGGGAACTGGTCAACTCAACTGCACATGAAACAGTCTACTCAGTTGGGAGGAAAAAATGTGCATTTCTAGGAGGGTGCTAGGCTGGCTGCCTAGAGGGATTGCATAATTTCTGGCCAGAACAACTGACTACTGCCCAAAATTGCACAATTTCTGGGCTGAGCAGTCCTACTTGGAGGAATTCACAAATTTTCCAGTGAATAGTGACAGACAAATTTGTGCAATTCTGGAGCCCAGTAGGCTGCCAGACATAATTGTGCAATTTCTGGAGGGAAGGTTGGTTCCCCTCTAGAATTACACAATTTCTTTAGGGATTTTCTTAGCCTGCAGTTGGACCAAGTCTGGTGAAACAACCTATGAGAGGGATGTAACAAGATTTTATGGACTAGTTTTCATTCTGCAAGAAAATCACTGAAGCTTGTGTACTTGACAAGACAAGACATGCTGTTGTGCAAGGTTGGTAGGGAGGCTCCAAAACCAATCTAAGGAAAAATTTTGGAGGGTGGTTGTAGCCACTACAACGACTTCATACAAATCATTGCAAGCCTTAAGTCATAAGAAAATAAAATTGAAGAAAAGCTAGAAGATCATGATGATATTTTTCAAAGCCCCAACCATAGTGGAAGCAAAGGGGAGAAATCAGGATGAGTTTGGAAGAGCTACTACATTTAGAAGCTATGTTAATGCCCTCAAGGGATCCATACACAATAAAAGAAGCTAGGAAATATGACACAAGGATCAAGAAAGAGTGGAATGTTCTCCAAAGCAAAACAACTTCAAAAGAACTGCTTCATTAAGGCAATCCTTCTCAACTAGGTATTAAACTATATTTCTTTCTCATTATTTTTTAGGTACAAAATTTAGACATAAAGAAAGATATTGTAGAGCCTATGACAAGGATGATTATAGAGGTCCTTATCAAATACAAGTAAAATTATAGGAAAACAAATTAGAGATCCTAATGGATACATCAATAGAAATTATAATTCATTCGCTCCCTTATTCAAGCGAATTACATAATGATACAAATGCCACAATTTTGGGCATATAGAACATGACTGTAGAAACAACATGAGATGGTGTCCTAAACAGTTCAAAGAAGAAAATATTTCTACCAGGCATAAATAAAAATACACCAAGGTGTGGAGAGAAAAAAGAAGAGCCAAAGATGGATATGTATGCTTAAGGCACATGTTTAAGTTGTTGATGAAAGTTTTTTCAAGTATATGCAAGGTTGAATGCTTTGAGAGAGTTGAAGAGAGGGAAGTCTAGACTATGAAATAAGATGTTCTATTTGACTACATATTAATCATATGAAGGTTGCATAGGTGTCTTCATGATGTGAATTAAAATTTTTCTTGTACTAGTCTATGAAGAATATTTTTCAATGCTCGAAGGTTTTATTAGAAAATATGTGGAAAAATAGACATTGTTGATATGGCAGTTGTTTAAACTTTTGCTGCTTGGAATATTCTTTTGTTGTCTTGGTCTTGATTAAAAGATCATTGTTGGGAAATCAAGATGGGGTTCCCCTTTGGAGAACAAAAGCACACAAAATTCTAGCTTGAAGTTGTTATTGTAAAATCAAATATAGTGAACCTAGAAATGAACAAGCAAATGATAGAGAAGGAGAGTGGTTAGAAAAAGAAGATATTATTGAACCTCTTGTATCCTTGTAGATAGTTCTAGACTGGGGAATTGTGCCAAAGCATCTAAAGTAATTTTTTTAGTTAAATTTATGACCAGTGCATTAAACCTTTAAACAAATTTAATTCCTAAGTATTTTTGAGAAAATTGAAAGGCTGATTTTCATTCCGACCATAATTAATATTTAAATTGATTTGAAAAGTAGAAGTAAAGAAAGTAGATAACTAGTTAAACATTCATATTGAACATTTAATTCATCATATACAAAAAATACATGTAGAATTTTTCTACAGTCAAGCATAACACATTCAAGAGATGACAAAAGGAAACAATTAAAAGATTTAGAGGAATTAACTAAGACAAATTGTTCAGTTAATTAATCTCTTATAATGATTATAACTTTGCAGGGGCTTTCAGGGAGAATGATATTCAATCTAGCCTTGCCCAAAATCCTATGTTACCTTGAACATGTGCAAAAATAGATATGAAAAACATAGTTGATAACAAGACAAACTCACATAGATACAAAAGTTGTTTAGAATGAATCCAAAATCCTTCAATTATCTTCAAAAATAGTTTTGAACATTACAAGCATGCCACTGGTTCATTACAAGGGTTCAACCCTAACTTCTTCGATCTATTAAGTTAAGCTCAAGGATTATTTTCCAACAAGGATAAATGAGTGGCTCTATTTGGCTTGGTTCATTTCTTGTATTTCCAAGGCTGCAAATAATTCACGAAATGCAAGAACCCTGTATTTAATGGCCAACAACTAAAAAACTCTATTGTGTTAAGTTAATAAATGCAGTCTAGTTTTTAATGTACGTTCATAGCACATCATTGCATCCCTCTCCTCATTCACAATATAATTAATTGATGACTAATTTTCTGACATTGAATTTATGGCATTACTCACACAAATGTTTGCCAAAAACACATGGCTGTAGCCTGATATGATGCAACATACTCATGATCTAATGTTCTAGGAAATAAGCCAACATTGATTTAATTGAAGAAACCACTTGGCAACTTGGGTGATTTCTAATTTGGGGAATGTGTAGCCTTGAGGGAAAATTGCTTAGCTACATCTCATTGGATATTCCATTCTAGTTGCTCTTAGATATTATGCACATTCCTCATTTTGTCCTCATTATGAGGATAATCTCTATACAAATGATACCCTTCTGTTGTGGTATTCAACAACCCCCCATTTATTAATGATAGTAGTTAATATTACGTTAATAAATGGGGAGCCTTCAAAATATCTATCCAAAAAACAAAACTTAGCATTTAGGAATTTATTTTATTTTTTGGAATAAAGCAAAGATAACAATCAAAACCCCCTTTTTTTTAGAAAACTACTAAAACACTTACATTCTCACATATAGCATGATTAAACCCACCAAAAGACCTTTCTAACCCTCCAAAATCAAGTAAAACGATTAAGTAAGGACTCTATGCTTGAGACTATCATAAAATCCAACATAAACTAAGTCCTTAAGATTTTTAGGCTTAAGTCTCGCATCGCATATCACCATTCATAAAGGAACCGCTTTAAAAAGGTTATTGCGAAACATGCAAGATGCGAAATTGCGATGGCATTGTAACCTTTATCGCATTGCATTTCAGGCATTCAAATGAACACCGTATAGTTACCACAGGCTAATATTGCGAAATGCGAACAAGACCTGGACCCACTCCTTAATATATCATAAGAAAATGTTTTAGGTCTGCCACTCACTAAAAAAAGGTCTTTTACATAGGATAAAATTGACAAGTAGCTATGCTTTGAAACAACTAATGAGTGGCTCACATCTCACATCTTGCAGAAACACAACAAGAGGTAAGAAAGGCAAAAAGGCATATTACGATATGGTGATCTGTGATATTGCTTCGGAAATCGCACAATTTCTATCATCGCAGTTCAAAGGCTCGTCACCCTAGAAGCTTTCTTCCCGTTTTACAATGCAGATATTTATGAGCATTACAGCTAAGGGATAACAAATCGTTAGTGGACATTTAGTAAGAGATAACTACATTTATGTGTGAAAAGCCATTTAGTGTGATATGATATCTTCTTATGTGCATTCAAATAAAACACCTTTTATCACCTTTACAAGTTATCTGCATTATTTCGTTTTACGTTCATCTTTGTGTATCCGATAGTTGATGAGCCCCGAATTGGGTAACTTATTGGACTCATTTTTCCTAATTTTCTTGATCAATCCACCATTTTTCATAGTTTATGCATGTTTTTTGAGTATGTTTATGTTAGTTGAACGAATGAGGATGGCCACTTTACCAAGAAGGCTAATACGTGGTTATTTTAGGTTTTTTGGACAAATTTTGGAACAAAGAAAAGCAATTATGAGCCTAAAGACAACCAAGAATGAAGGAACAAGGGGGAGGATTCATAGGAGGGATGTCTCTTGCATTAAATGTCCCTTCCTCTAAATCTCCACCTTCAACTTGAAGCTCAGCAAACCACCAAAACGAATCCTAAAGGCAGTCAAGCAGCTTGGTGAAAAGTGATTGTTTACTAGCAGTTGGGACAGCTGAGCCCCTTGAGTTAAGGAGGGCTACTGAGGCCCCTCGTATGGCATAAATAGGAAGGCTTTTAGCCTTCGTAGGTTACTTTTTGGACTATTGTTATTTTGCACTAGAGTGCTGCTATTTTCTCAGCTCATTTTCGTAGTTGTTGTTGTGTAACTTTCTTGAGACATGGTTATTTTTTAGTAATGGAAAGCAAATTTATTTGGCATTAGTTCTGAGTTTCTTTAGGAGCCTGTAGCTCTTGGGGTTGGGCCCAACCCAAGCGCCAAGGCTTCCTTCATGTACTGTTATTTGTTTTTTATGTCTTTGCAAAATAATTTCTGTTAAGTAGATTGACATCTTCTTGGTTACTTAGAATATAGTTGATGGTTAAAGGCTTTTTCATGTTCAGATTTACTTGATAGGTTAATCACAGGGAAGATCTTTAGAAAAAGGCTACCAAGCACCTTGGATCTCACCTCCCCCTCAGTGGAATCATGAGCTGGGACCAATGTGACTTTGCTACCACCAAAAACACTGTCTTTGCTTCACCATGCAATTATTAGTGTTAGAATCTCATTTGCAGGACTTGATATCAGTTTTGGTTGCATGTTTAGGTTTATGATTGCTTAGCTGCATAGTTATTTCACCCGATTTCATTGCAAATAGACTTATGTTCCATTTCTTTGTTGTTATCTAGGTCTGAATAGGCTAACGTAACTAGGTCTTTGATTTTCCAAGTTCTTGTTTGTTCCGTTTAAGAAATAACTTTCAGAGCTTCTGTAACACTTCTCTACCTGCCCGTACTCCATCAATCCCACCTGCTTCATCCTCTACTTAGAACCCTTGCCTCACATTTGTCACATTCGTTCACTTTACCCTGATTCTCATCCTTTTTGTGCAACATCGTTCCACCCCTCCTTGACCAAATCCAACCATCCTCGCCACTCCTAAACTCCATCTACCAAGTCTTGAACTTCCTTACACCCCTATCTCACCTCCATACCCATTCCTTCATCTTTATTCCTCCATCCATCGTCCAAAATCCCATTTCTGGACATCCTGTAGAAAATTACAGACATCCTGTAGAAATTCCATAACATCCTGTAGAACCCCTGCAGACTTCCTGTAGAAGCTCACGAAAGCGGTTTCTTGATAGCAAAACTTTATGAAACTCTCTGGAAGGGTGTTAGGGACCCCTTAGGCCCTCTCTGAACCTTCCCAACCTCCTGCAAGCATTTCCTCTCGCTGATCCACCTCTGCACAGTCAAAAACAATGAAAGCACATGCATGATAATTCTGACAACTCATTCAAAAATACAAAAAGATGTTTCCTTCAGATAGAAGTAGCGTAGACACATGTATTTTACCTTTTCAGAAGTAATTTCATGTCTTTCAGTAGCTTGCATCCTCTTTTTCGCATCAGTAGGGCTAGCTGGTAAAATTAGGGTTTGCTAGGATTTGTGCTTTTTTCCAGCTTTTCAGTTTCTTTCCGCAAGTAGATTAGCTTCCTTCGAGTTAGCTTCCATCCATCAGTTAAAAAGCTTCTTCTTAGAGCTCATAGAAGTTGGCTTAAGCCCCTAGTGGACTTGTGCCAGCTGACCAAGTGACAGTTGCGGCAAGAGCTAGTACTTGTGCATACAGCACCGTCGCTTCCAAGTTTGTTACAAACTAGCGGGTTGATAAAAGTAAAGAAGGGAGCCCCAAGAGTGGCAACATTATTGCTGCAATATTGGAGCCCACCAATAGTTGTTGTTCTTCACTTTCAGGAAAAATCCGCAGAGCAAAGTGTTGAGAACAATGGTGAAGAAAGGCAAGGCAGTCGCCTCTGAGAAGTCAGAAATGACTTCTCTATTTACGGATACTACATGAAACAAAGAGGAAGGAACCTCTACATGGAAGGCTATGAATAATATGCTGGAGGAGGAGTAACCAAGGATTATAGAAACCAAAAATACAATTGACGGATGTGATTCCTCAGGCACTTCCATGTTAGAGACGACATGCTCATTTTTGCACTGCATAGCCGCGCACCCGAAGATAATCCCTTATACCGACATGGTTAAATGGGTTATTGATGAAGCCAACATATTAGATAGAGAATTGAAGACAAGAAGCCAAGAGGTTATGGGATCTTTTACCCCATACAACTACGACTTATATACAACCTACCAGAGCCACAAGTCATCTACAACAGGCAGTTCGTGGAGAAGTTTTCCAAAGAGAACGACGACCCAGTAGATTGCACCCGAGCCTGGTCGAATAATGGGGAAAAATCAAGAAAGACAAAAATGGTATGTACACTAATTCGTCTATTTGTCCTCCTCATAATTTTGCAGCGACCATGTTACATAGACTATTTGGTAGACTCGATAGTACTAAGTTCTCCCAAGAGTGGTTGTTGCTAATAGATGCAACTATTAACGTAACTGTAATGAATTGGGCACAAATTTTGTCTAACAATTTAGCAAAAACAATTATTGAGTATAGAAGGAAAATAAGTGTTTCTTCGAGGGTTTACCCTCCATTTTTTTATGAGGACCTATGTAATGGATGCAATTTGTTTCAATTCAAAATTCCCTATCATGGGATGGAAATGGGCTATTCAAAATCCACTTCCCATTCACATATACCACAAGGACATGTGGGAATCCAATTTTCAACCACATTTTTTCAAGCTTTGTCATAGAGTTATGCTCCCTATTCACAAGCGGCTTCATAATCGAGATGTCCCCAGGTTTTCCCAAGAAGCTGAAGTAGACATTCTCACTGTAGCCAGATGGTTTGGGGAGGAAACATTTACATATATCGGTTTTTAGCAGCATCACCCCCCCCCCCCCCCCCCCCCCGCGCCCCCATGTCCTCCCATACTATGTTCCAGACAAATTAATGGCTAGAGAGATAGCCAATCAAAAAGTTAGTGACAGAGGAATGTGCAAGGCATTAAAGGAATAAAAAAAAGGCCATCTGGCCTACATTCCCTGCACAGTGTGGAGCATTTTCATTACACAAGCTAGGGCATGCATTCAAAGAAGCAGAGAAAATGCTATCTCTGTGATTACCTAAATTCCCTGGAAGGAAATATGACCCATTCGACACTGTCAAAAATTTCACCACTCTGGTGAAAATAAAAGTATTCAGTAATGAGGAAGATGCCTTTGATGACATCTTTTAGAAGAAAAACACCTTCACAGAGGTGAAGCATATGGTACAATTACTTTTTGACCGTGAAGATTTGGAAAATTTTTACAGTTACAGAGAAAGGAGGTTAGCAAAGGTCCCATTGGACCAATTATTGATTGAACCAATAAGGGAGCCTAATCCCAATGTGACTCTAAAGAAAATTCTAAGACTGACTCTAGAGTGAAATCTCAAGAGAAATATACCAAGGAATCACAAAAGTCATCACAAAACAGGAAAAGTAGAAGCATGGAGCCAATAAAGGATACAACCCAATCTACACAGAAGATAGCTGAAGAAACTTCAGTCTGCAAGTAGGCTTAAATCCCTACTACCTCCACACAGCTAACAAAATCCCTGGTAATTGATTTAGTGGAAGAGTGGGACAATTTTAATGAAAGTCTCAACATAGAGGAACAGGCGCCAGAGTTGCAAACTCCACAACAGAAAACAACTCAGGAAACTACAGTGGAAGGGACTGCAAATACACAAGAGGTAGAGCACATCCCTGTTACCGCCACTTCCGAAATAGTTTTGAGAATTGAAGAAATTACCCCTCTAGACGTGTTTTATAGCCCACAGCATAAGGTCATGGTGAAAAGACAAAAAAATAAAAGGAAATTGGACTCTAGTGCTGCTACTACCATTGAAAACGAACCAATGGATGTTCTATGGAAAGACTCACCCGTTGACCCATCCGCAAACCTTACTAGACTCTCATAGTTTGCAGGTGCTTACGCTTTTTTGACCATGGACAAAGCAACAGAAGTACAAATGTTTCTTAGAGAAAAGGAAGATAAAATAACGTCGCTTGAGCAACAATTACAACAAGCAAAATTTGACCAGCAGGTAGAGATATGGTTAGCCAAGCTACAATGAGAATTCGAGCAGATGCAAATAGAAAATTGAACTAGCTTAGCCGAGAAGGAACCACAGATATAGGAAATAACTGATCTACACAAAGATGATACAAAAATTGATCAGTTTTTTACTGAAGCACTCGGTCTTAACTCCCAGCTGATGCACCAGAAATAATTATTGTGCTAGAATATTTCACGGTGGAAATCTTATTGCGAGACAAGCGATAAACTAACAATTCAAGTCGTGGAAATGAGACTTGAATATGATGAGATCTTCAAAAAGGTCTCTGATTTCATCACCTGGAAGAATACATAAGATGGGAGAAAAGCCGACCTGCCTAAGCTAGAAGAATCACATAAAGAAATCCTACTTGCAAGCTGGGATTCTCGGCTTAAAGAAGCAGAAAAGGCAACAACAGACGTGGTAGCAGCAACAAACAATGTCATAGAAAACATTAATGAAAATTTACATAGTGCCAACCTTGTGGCAAAGTCCATTCCAGGTTTCCTTCCTAATGCGAAACAACTTGAACAACAATGGAAACAGGCAACGGAAGAAAAAGCAGAAGTGATAAGGCAAATGACCAAATTAAACTGGGAGGCATATTAGCAACATTTGGTAAAAACTCCTAGTCAATGGATGACCCTGCAATGCCTAACCACTTCTACGGAGAAAATGGCACCAACACTGACCAATGCCGTATTCACTGGACAGTTGAAAGCTGAAGTTGG
>APFE031330178.1:0-17811 GCA_000404065.3 Pinus taeda | reverse complement strand
TCCCAACCACTTGTTAGGTGTGAAAACTGTCTCTCCAAGTGTCTCAATTCAATTTCAATTAAGTCCAATTTAATCAAGTTTGACTCCAATCATTTATTAGTGATATTTCCAATTTAATCTTATTTAGATTATTTGTAATAGTAAAAAAAAAAATCATCTACTCCACCTTTTTTCTTGTCAATTTTTGTCATGAATAACATAAGTTAACTAGCCTAAGTCGACGAAGCAATTGAATTAAGAAGCATGATAACATTGGAAACAAAAATCTCAAGAATAAAGTTGACTAGCCTAAGACGACGAAGCAATTGAATTAAGAAGCATAATAACATTGGAAACCAAAATCTCAAAAATAACTCTTCTAATAACCCATTGTATTGCTTGTCAAACATGCATGCTTGTCAAACATGCATGCCATTGCTAGCTTTTATTGGGTGTGTCAGTGTACAAAGTATCGTGGCATTAATCGTTCAAACCAGGGGTTAAATTTGACGCTTGTATGTCCGTATTTCGCATTTTTACCTGTAAAATACGTTTTAATCTAAAACCTCCATGTCATGTGCAACTTGCCATTCATTTTCAAAAACGTCATATTGATGGGCATGTTTAAAAATTAAAAGTTAAAAAAAAAAAATTATAATTTTTTTATTATATTTAATATGTTGTGAATCTGTAACAGTGTAACGTTATAAATTTATAATCTCCAGAGTCCAGACTCCGGCGGGGGCAACTTGCAGTCGTACTCACTCCCTTGAATTCACAAAAATATGATTGTCCACATGCGTACTAAATCCTCAGGCCAGGATTTTGCATTCAATTCACAATTGGGTTTACCGCTTGAGCATTTACAATGAAACTTACCACAGGCTCCGAGTAGATATCCTTTGAAGCCTCTGAGTAGAGATATCTTTTCATTCTAGTTGACTTGGTTGTGTAGGAATTCATTAGGTGAAAGAAACAGTGGAGAATTTCTTTAAAACTTGGTTGCGCTGGAATTCCGGAACCAAACAATCTGTCATATAATAAAAGAGATGTCACTGATGGTGACGGTTTTTGGCAGAAAAGAAAAACGACTGTGGTACATCTTTCCTGGCATCGAATTTCCTTGTCATGTCATCGGGACTGAGTGGTACTGCTAAGAGGAATAACCTATGAATAAATATTTTCAAATCTTTCTACAAAATGGATTTCCCATGCTTACAAAATATTTTGGGAATTTCCCAAAGATCTTTCTATAAAATGAGTTTCCAAGTTCCAACTTCCAACGCTTAAGAAATATTTTTGGAATTTCCCAGGTTTTCTTCATATTTCCACGGCATTTAAACAGAAAACTTCGGGTAAGCGTGCTCAGTTGCCACTAACAATGAAGAGTCCCAGCGTTCAGTTGGATTTTCATTATGCCTGAGGCCCGTAGTCATCAACTATATAGATACTTTTGTGCGAGAGAAGCTACACATAGTTAAAACCAACATCAACCCCAACAGCGTTCACATTCTCGTCGTGTGTCTGGTGCAATTTCTGTTGAGTTTTCAGCATTCATCATCAGTTTATATACATCACCGTGGCGGAAGAGTAGTGCCCAACTTAAATTTTGCGTTGCCAGGTTTTTGAAATCCCTCCCTCTCTCTCTGTACAAATAAAAACTACACTGTTATAACTGGTAATTTCTTGAAGTGATTCATGGATGCTATAATTGTGTGGTGCCAAATTTTACATAATATTGAGTAAACAAATTAGGAATTCAAATGTGAATTAGTGGAAGACATAAACTAAGAAGAAAAATATACAAACTCAGCACAATATCATAAAACCGCAAGGGATAGTCAGCCTATCGATAAAACATCTAGAAATTGATATAGGCGATAAAACTTATATTGGATAGAACCTAGTTGAGAACTTAATCAGTTTCTGACCTCCACAGGTGCCTCTAAACAAAATATTGACAAAAACCTGAATCCCTACTACAGAAAATAAAGGAAAACATATTACCAGACTCGATTCCTCACTTTGAAAGCTCCGATCTCTATGCGAACTCCATCGAATAGCCGAAGTTGTCTGTATCGGGTGTCTTGAGAGAAGAGAGTTAACTGCAACCCTGATTAGGGTTTAACGGGTTTTAAGATCTTTTCGCTTCAAACCCTAGTTAATGTAACCGTCTGTTAAAGCCACAGTCTATATTAAACGCGTTTTTTTCTAAATTTATATCATTTAATTAGCAAAATTGGCATCCATATAAGGTAGCCTATCTCTCTGTTCAGTACGATGATATGAATGAATGATATTGTGTTACTTTTACTAGTTATTTTTGGGTAAATACAAATATTTAGAGGGTTTTTTTTTTTTATTTATTTATTTATTTATTTATTTATTTATTTATTTTTATTTATTTTTTTTTATTTTTATTTTTTTCGAATCAACTTAATAAAGGTCCCTTGTCACGTTTTATGAATATAAAAATAAGTTCTGATGGCTTTTGTGGCTTTTTTCTCGTATCTGTGTTTCCTTATTTTATGGCTTTTTTTCTGGTAATGTGTGAGAGCAGACTATGATAAAAACACACACACACACAATTACTCCAAAAGTGTTAATGAACACCAAATAAATTGATATGACACCTTCCCATCTTACATTTTAAACTTTGTTTCACCATATATACAAATTGCAGTGATTATATCATCTTCTAACTCTTTATTCTATATGTATTCTCTTATTGATTTTTATAAATTGACATTAATATAATTTGATTTTTTATCATAATTAATGGAAGAATTATTTTACTTTGAAATTTTATACCTCCACAAATTTATTTTACTATGGATTTTAATACATCGAACCATGGTTTAACCTATCATTTTAAAGCTTTTTTATCTTTTCAAATTGACTCATGTGGATTTTTCCTTTCAGTGAAACTTCTTTGTATGCTTCACGTGCAATCCTTTCATCTTAACCACGAGTGTTGATTGAGAACCAATGATCTCCAAATAAACAAAAAAAACCTAAAATGCAGTCCATAACAAAAGTCCACTACGTAACCTTTGAGTTTGAAAAACATGTCTGCAGTGAGAACATCAGCTTTCTGATTTACCGAGTGTCAACGAACTGGACCAATTTCTTTCTTTTCATTGTCGAACTGCATGGAGATTTCGGCAGTGGTTGTTTAACTGTGTTGTAAACCAACATTCTCACTGTAATAAATTGTATATGTAAAAGTTTTTTATATCAATTCATGTAAAAGTTTGTTATATCATTTTTTATGAATTGGATAAAAGTCCTTGTAACATGTCTGTTATATTGTTTAGTTTTGGATTTTTGTTGTAAAATTTCATTTGTTGGATTAGTTAATTGAATTTGTTAAAGATGTATTTTTATAATTTTATTAAATGATTTATTTAAATTTATTTTTAATGTTTGAGATTTTTAGCAGCATACCAATGTAAGATTAATTTTTTAATATGGTTTTAGTTGATAAAATGAAATTCATATATACTAAATACTTTCCTTTTATTATATAGGTATTATATATCAAAAATGTCTTCAAAAAAAGGGAATCAACTTTCTATTAAAAAAAAATTTGGATGGTTTAATACATCTCAAGCTTCATTGCCTGATAAAAACGATCATGATTTTGATCTAAATGAAGATTTATATGTCTTGGGGCATAATGAAGAATATGATATCTTGGAGCATAATGAAAAAAGTGATGAATAATTTCACCATGGAGAACCTAGCACCCAAAAGAAAATAAAAATGAAAGTAAAAAGAGAGTTTCATGATAAGTGGAAAACTAAATATAAATGGTTGGGAGAGGCAAAGCATGAAGGAAAAACAATTATGAAATGCATATATTGTGAGATGCATAAGGCAATGGGGCCATGGGGAATTGGGACTGGTTTCTCTACATTGCAGCATGATTCTATAATTGTTCATGCTAATTCAAGCATTCGTAAACTCTCACAGGAAAAGTGGATATGTGGAAATGAGAAGAAGGCGAAGTCTATTACAAAACACATTGCATGCATTGATGATATGAACAAATAAAGAGTCATCACTACTATGAAATTAGTATATTGGATGGTGCAAGAGGATCTACCACTTTCAAAATATGAATCTCTTTGTTTGCTTACAATGTCTTTACACACGCCAAATATGCCAAAGAACAAAGAGTACACATCATATACAAATCACATGGCTGCAAAAGAATTCCTTTTTGCTATATCTCAGTACCTTGAAGAGCTACAAACTTCCAAAATGCTAAATAGCCCTTTTTTTCATTGATGTTAGATGAAAGTACAGACCATAGTTTAGAAAAACATCTTGTGGTTTATGCCACGCTTTTAAACTCAAAAGGATTGGGTCCTCCAATTTCATAGTTTTTAAAGCTCATAAATGTTTGTGATGGAAGAGGGAAAACAACTTATGATGCAATCAAACATTTAATGGAATCAAGGGGCCTTTCAACAGAAAGATTGGTAGGAGTTTCCATAGATGGCGCTTCTTCAATGGTTGGTAATGAAAATGGTTTTATCAGTTTCTTGAAGAAAGATGTACCTAATCTTGTAGGTGCTCAGTGCATTGCTCATCGTGAAGCCTTAGTTGCATCAGATGCTTCAAAAAAAATACCTGAATTATTATTTGTTGAGAAATTAGCAAATAAGGTATATTCTTGGCTGCAAAATTCTACGAAAAGAAATAGTCAACTTATTGCTCTACAGGAAGTTATGTAACTTGAAACTCTTCAAGCTCTTCAAATCCATGGAGTTAGATGGCTTTCAAGGGGACAAGTCATTGAAAGACTTGCTGCACTTATGCCTTACATATTAACATTGTGGAAAAATGAAAGAAAAGACTCATGGTATGATAAGGCAAGAATCTTTTCAGTACAATTTTGTTTACATATGCTTGCAGATATAATGTGTGAATTAAACAAGTTGAACAAGCAATTCCAAGAAGAGTACATTGATGTCAGCTCTTTAGGGGCAGCCATAGATGTCACGGTAAACACTTTGAAAAAGTGGTTTTTAAGAAGCGACATATTTGCAAATGGCACATGTTATTTATCTAAATTTATACATGCCTCTAAATTTGGCTTTCTAGAAATTTGTGATAAGGAGGGGCTTGTTCACAAGCATGAATTACGATTTGTAACAATTCCACATGCATATGTTGATTGTGTTGATAAGCAAAAACAATCATGGAAACCATGTATTGAAGGTTCAATAGAAAGTTGCAAACAACTTGCAAAATATTATGTTCAAGCTTTCGTGGAGAATTTGAATGCAAGATTCCCTGATCTTGAATTTTTCAACTCAGCAAGATTGTTTAGCCCTTGCCATTATTTAGAGGATGTTCATGGCAGAGAATGAAATTCAAAGCATTGGCTTGAAAAGATTTTTCAACACTTACAACATCCTTATTATCAAAGTGAAGAAAACAAAACTACGTTTGATTTTGAGGTTTATTTGAAAGAGTTGCATCCATTTGTTGACACTCTTCATGTTAATTGCGAGGGATCATCCATGGAAGATGCATGGAGGATTTTTTATGTTACAGGGTTGCATACAAATTTTCCTCACATGTCAAAATTATGGCAGACGATACTTACTATTCCTGCAAGTCCAGTTGCTTGTGAGAGAGGATTCTCAAGACAAAACATAATAAAGGATGTCCGAAGAACAAAGCTATCATTAGTTGCATTGGACACCTTGATGCGGGTGTCTCTAACAGGGCTTGATTCATCGATGGTGGAATGGGATAGGGTATTTGACATCTGGAAAGATGCTAAAGAAAGGAGAACCTTAAATATTTAAAGCTTTTGCTTTTATTTTTACGTTTGTAATAGTGGTGTTTTGACAATTACCTCTTTTGGTGAAACTCTCCAAAATTTAGTTTGTGTACATGGTGATATTGAATCTACTTTTTGAACATTTACATAGTTCAAGCTCTTTACTATTCCATGGGGCAGCCCAGTGAACTTTAGCCTTGTTCAATTTATAAATTAATTATGAAAGGTTGTTTGAAGCAGTTTAAAAATAAATAAATAATCCATTAAAAAAATATGTTATGCTTTATTTTATTCTTAACAAACCAGTGCACAGAGCACGAACGAGGTGGAGTTTGTGCGATCGTTGCTCAAAGTGGACAGCTAAGGAGGACGGTCGCATGGTAAGTACCCTCCTACTGTTTTAATCTCAGAACCTGAATATTTGTTCTATGTTTCTGCATTTCTCTCAAGGTTCTATGCTATTAAATACTGTCACACTCCTTAGTGGGAACTTCATTCTATTCAATTTAGGAGTGTGGGAGAATCAACAAATTCACCAGTTACAACAGTCACTTGAAATTTGACTGCCCTCTGTGCATTCCAGTCCAAGTTCTATCCATATATTTCACTGTTGGGTTTCGCATTGAATGAATGCTTGAGTATTGGGTTTTGCATTGGAAAGTGGGTATTACAGGATTTTGCTATGATTGAATTCTGAGTAAGGGGTTTACACCCTTGAATTTTGCGTAGTAAGTCTTTTATATGTTTGAAATTTCAGTAGAGCTTGATGCATTGAATCCATTTGTCTTTAGTGGGATATTAAACCAGTTGAATTCTGAGTAGTGGGTTATGTAAAAAATTGAGCTTTGTTTTGTATTTGTTGTAAAAAATTGGACTGGACTTTTTATATGTTTGAAATTTCAGTAGAGCTTGATGCATTGAATCCATTTGTCTTTAGTGGGATATTAAACCAGCTAAATTCTAAGTAGTGGGTTATTTAAAAAATTGAGCTTTGTTTTGTATTTGTTGTAAAAAATTGGACTGGACTTTCAACAACGGTTTGTGTAGTAAATAGCATTAGACTGTTGGGTTTTGTCCGAAATGAGGTTGAACACAACTTCTTGTCCGCAAAATCGGTTGTTGGGGGAGCCACCAAAAGGGTCGTTGTATCCAACCGAGAAATCATGCACATTATGTTTTTGGTTTGAAAATTATTTCACAACTATTTTATTTTATTGTACAATTTGAAATTAGATGAGACTTGTACAAATAAATTTTAAAAGTCATATGATGGGTAGTTTAAAAATTAAAACGTCATAAAAAAATTCCTTGACAGATAGGGTCACCCGTCAAATTTAACCCCTGGTTCAAACTGTAATATGGGTTAAGGTATACAAGTTGTATATATAAAAGATAACTTTTCCCTTCAATATTTTATTTTCTTAATCTGGCATCTGGATGTTCCATAGTCCACTACCAGCTCCCTATAGCATAGTAGGGTCGCGAGCAGTGTAGAAAATGAAGCGATGTCTACCTCAATCTGATGAAGATATATCTTTTGGCAAAGGCTAACCAACTTGTTATCGGGCCTTTAGTGTGCCCTCTAGCGGCCATTCACCATACATGAGCATGTTATTGTGCATCAGTGGATGTGACGGGCTGACGTGCAAGTAAACACATTAGTACCATGCCCTTACACAATAAGACCATGCCCATACATCATGGTAGATTTGAAATTTCAAATTGAAAATTTTGGCGCCGAATTTCTATAAAACAGGATTTTGAATAGGTTATTTATTTCATTTTCATCCTGGGATTGATCCATGAACTTGGCCTCTCGCGCACCAGAAAGCAGGATGTTGCAAGCTCGTGATACCCAGCAAGGATCTTCTCAAGGGCGGTGACGCTCAAGTCAAGCGAACCTCTGGTCATCCTCACGGTTTTTTAAACAGTTTGGTTCCTCGCACGGGCAAGTTCATTTTTCACAGGGCTTCCCTTTCTCTAGGGAAATACACAGACCTGCTGATTGGAATTACACGTTGATATACACTGCAATAGCAGTTCTACTAGCGTAATGCACCATGATTCTGGGAAGCTTGGGTTAGAGGGCCATGTCTTGAAAAAGAGATACGATAAATGCCTGAAATTCCTCTAAATTCAGCGACGTTGATTTCCCTTTGCTGAGCAACTTTAGCTTCCTTAGTCCGCGGTGCATTTGGAGCGGGGTGGGGCGCTGAGGTAGCCATTTCTGCTTAATTTTGGCGACCACTTGCTTGTCTGCATCTTTGAGTTAAAGATGAACCATTTTAATGGTTATACTTTCCAAATAAAAAAGCAGTTTTGTTCGCTTACGGTTAGGTGAACTATTTTAATGGTTAAAATTTTCCAAATAAAAAAAGCAGTTTGCTCAGGTATGATACTTGAATTTGGGAGATATTTTTATATTAATTGTGTCTGTAAAAAACTGTCATGTGGATATGCTTTTCGGGCTTTGATAATTGAATTTGGGAAATATTTTTAGGTTAATTGTAAAAAATGCCATGTCTGTATGTTTTTCATGATATCATTTTCATAAGATATAAAAAGATAAGGATGGATATTTTTGTTGAATGAATAAAGATAATAACGAGTAAAGACGGGAAGTACCTTTACGACAATTGTGTTTTGTAAAAAATTCCATGTATGTATGTTTTTCATGATTTCATTGTTATAAGATATGAACTCATAAGGATGGATAAGCATGGATATTTTTGTTGAATTAATAAACATAAGAATGAGTAAAGAAGGTATAGATTTTCAATTTATTAGTTATTTGTTAATTTTTTATTAAAATAGGAAAAAATTAGAAATGGAAATTTATTAATTATTATTAAATTAAAATATAATTTTTATTAATTTTTGTAATATTAAATTTAAATATTTATAAATTAATTAAAAATTAACTATATAAGTTAGAAAAAGATAAATGACATTATATTATTATTAAAGTTGGGACAATACACATAAAAATTTAAAAAATAAAGGAAATTATATTATTGCAGACTTTTATAATTAAAATGGGATAATAGAGTTATGGCCTAGAACTTTTTTACATAAAATATGAGAGAAATATCAATATCATTGATAGTAAAATTAT
This sequence comes from Pinus taeda, assembly GCA_000404065.3. Taxonomy (NCBI): domain Eukaryota; kingdom Viridiplantae; phylum Streptophyta; class Pinopsida; order Pinales; family Pinaceae; genus Pinus; species Pinus taeda. The sequence goes on along the minus strand of APFE031330178.1, from coordinate 8,917 downwards.
TAAATGGTGTTTAAATTTACTAAATAACCTAGTAAAATGATAAATTTTGCATTATCTTTATTATATATTGAATTTCATATATAAAAGCTTTTACAAATAAATATTTTGAAAAATAAAAAGATAACATTAGAAAGCGTGATTATCTATATTACATTACAAATAGAATATTAAATAATAAAACATGACATTTAAAATGTGATTATGTATATTGATCATGATGATGATGATGATGATGATGATGGTTAACGTCCGCTGAGACCAAATACTAGAGATTTTTTATATCATGACTAGAATACTAGAGAGTTTTTAATAATATAATAATATCCATTTTTAAGGTCACAGCCAAGCCAGACACCAAATTGGTGTATGAGACCCCCTTGTTTGTGGGACAAGGGACCCACCTTCGCGCAGCGATTTGACTGCTAAGTCTACGAAGGCATACATACTCTACCCCCCTCTGGTTTTGAACCTGTGACCTCTTAGGAGGAAACACATGCTCTTAACCATTAGGCCCACTCTCTAGTATTTAAGATATATGACTATATATTTTATATCAGTGATACCTTACACACACAAATATGCACCCCATTCATTTTTTTTGGGATTGCAAGAAAGTATCTATATTAGTAGTATATCTTCATCTTATCCTCTTCATTATATTATATACCACTAATTTTTGTTTGGGATGACCTATGTTAGAATAATAATGGAGAAATTTTATAAGATCATTATTTTGACTTTGTTATGAGTTTTTTAAGATTGCTTTCAATTAGATTTCAGATTATATTTCTTAGGAGACTATTCAACTTGTTAAACAATAATGCTTTTCTATATATGTAACCAAATCTTAGATTGATGTGGTGAAAAAGGAGTGTGGGAAACTTCTCAGAGTCAGTAATGTCTCGCCCATGAGAGCTACATATCACCATTTCCAAAATCGTTATCTTCCATTAATTTTAATTTGGTATTAGAGCCTGGTTGGGGAGGCATTGAACATGTGCTAATACATCTGGAATTTTGTGAAGGTTGTTTCAAAATTGTTGGCAAAAGATTGTATCGTGCCATGGCATGTAGTTGAAGAGTTTGTATCCGTCTACCTAATATTACTTCAATGCAACCAAAAGGTTTTTGTTGAGGAGGCACCAACTGAAGTTGATGGCAGAGTAGCCATCTCTGCGTGACACATTTCGACCAAACTCAAAGGGGCCATGTAAATTTCCAAAAGGAGAACTAAAGTTAGTCCAATTGTAAATCTGTATAAATTAGAATTAACAAACTTCAGTTAGAGCCAAGTGCCTAAATTCGGGAAGAATCCAGGACTGACATGTTGTTAGTCAATTTGATGAATTGTTATTTGGGATCAATAAGGCCTTTGCAATTATAATTAGGATATGTTGATGTGTTATATAGTTTTAGAATGTTGGACAAATGTCTCATTATAGTTTGTTTATTTGAGATATTTCCTTGCGCCAATCCTATTGTATAGTGGTATTTGTGTAATATAGGGAGAAGCAAGCTCCGTGTACATTACAAAAGCAATATTTCAGACAGAAGGTTTGCAAGGTTCTTTGTACATATTCCTCGATTTATAATGAATATTTTTTTTGTAATATCCTTTATGCACTTTTGCATGACTCCACTACTAAAACTATTTGTAAATATAGTTATGTACATTTGAGTTAGACATAAGAATTATTGATGTTTTCTTGTTAAATATACATATGATCTCTATTGTAGATATGGTTTCATCATATATGAGAACCACTTAATCTATTCTCGGCAATTTACATTGGTGGAAGGAAGCAAGGTGAAGGGTTCAAATATAATTAGATCTTTGTTTTATTTTTTGGTATAATTACCACTCAATGGAGAAGGAATGACCGACATAAGAAACTTGTGATTAACATTTTATGAGCTTAGTTTTATATTTTCATAGGTAAGTAAAGCCCCAAACAACGTAGTATTGTGATTGTAATCAAAAGAGACCACACGACCCTCTTGAAGGTGCAGAATGAGGCCGGAAGGTCACCATGTTATTTTTTGAACTTTTAGTCATAAATTCAATTAAAACGCATGAAAATAAATAAATTGGGAAATAATAAGGGAGACCCATATTTAGCATGAAAATAGTATGATAAATGTTGAATGGAGAAATATCATATGGATAAATGTGAGGTATAATAGTAGGAAAAGAGGATGAAAATACTACAATTTGTGGATTCAACAGTATTTTCCTAACTTTTTACTTTTCTAGTCATTATAAAAGAAATAAAAATATGAATCATGTAGCCATCGATGTTACACTTCATGCAGTCTTCCTCAGTCTTGGGATTGTCTGAACAATCTTCTAAATTTGTTAAATCATTTTCATATTATGACAGCTAAACATCTAAGCATTTTCTCTTTTTCTCATTGTTGGTGCCTCCATGAATCTATTTTTCAGCCCTACCTCTATTTCTAACAACTTTAAAGAGTATTTCCTGATCTTCTGTGCAATCACCTTCATGAATCAACTTCAATATAGTTGCAGACACGGTTATTTTTCCTCTATGGTAGGGCTCACTTTGTATTGATCGGATAAATCTTTCTTGCGGACAAGACCGATCTCCCTAGTATCGAATTATATCTAACAACAAGCAACACAAGAAAATCTACTTTTCTCTAAACATGTTTCAATTCATAAATGAAAACTAAGAGGTGTAATAGACCCTACCTGGGTCCAACGCTTGTTTGTGGCAGCTTTGTTTCAACAGCTTCAAGCAGTTCCCTTTTAATAACCTGCATACACAAACAAACACACATCAAAGAACACCTGCATAGATACTATAATAAAACATGTTCATTTTGAAGATCAAGGAGTCATAAAATAAACCATTAGAGACAGTTCATTGAGAAAAAATAAACTTGTTGTATTAACTTTATGAATAAAAGAACCTTACAACCTTTGCCTTGATGTTGCACAAGCTCTTTCCAGGGTCCAACAGGAATCTCCTCTACTTTGACAAGCCTCACTCACTTCCTAAATGAAATGAATGGTATGTAATCTCTCCTCTCACAAGCTCAAAAAGGAAGTCTAATTTCCAGCAGCATTTACCCTCAAGAATCTTCAGCTTTCAACCTCCCTACAACCATCCCAATGCCTGGATTTATAGTGCAAATGGAGGAAGTTGCAGGTCGACCATTGAAGGGATAATTTCCTCCTTCAATGGGATAAGCACCTCATATCATGGAGTTAGCTCCCTTAGTTATGGAATGGATGAACCAAGGTGGAGCGGACTTGCCAGCATAATATTCCTTCTAGAAGCATCCAAAAGTGACCCAAGATGAGTTTTTAAGAATGAACTCATGCCTTTTTAACTTTTACAGGGGTTCACACCCATCACTTAATAGACAGAGCGGTCAGGTTCGCAAGGGACATGACCATTGGGTGTGGCACCGCAGGCAATGCTAGGAGAAAGTGCGAAACCAGGATTTAAGATATTTTTAAGATCTTTCTCCCATTTTCAATGCTTGACATGAAGAGCTGAGGTTTAAGACTTGCAAAGGAGGTATGTATGAGTGGTGATGGACTCATACAAACTGTAGAAAGTCATGGTGACAATTTTTTATGTAACAGATTGCCCCCTAAAGTGCAAAGTCTGTAATAGATGAGGATAATTTTTTATCATCTAAGAAGACTGAAGGACTTTATCATTTCAAGGATCTTCCTGTGGGTACCCCGGTCGAAACCTGTAAAAACATTCAACACAAAATATATATATGTGAAAATATCATCGCTGAGGTAGGCATTCCCATACTCAGATCAAAACTGGCTAAGAACTATCTAAAACTGTTCTGATACAAGAATGATTTTGTATTACATCACAACTAGAAACATATGGACACAGTATGGGTGCAACCATCTGTTTATGAATAGTCCACGATATAATGATAACAAAATTCCTCGCAGCCTGGATGGTGAAAACTAGATCCAGGGTCTTCTTTTTTACTTCCCGAACTAGTATGATTCTATCCATGTGAATGAATGTATCAAAGTCGAACATGGTAGAAACCACTTGATTACCAGTTAATGATGTAAACTGTTAACAAGTGCGAGAGGAACCACCAGTAATGTCAATGAAATGTGAATGAATGAGTCGATGTCAAACACGTCACAGAATCCTTTGATCGAAGGTCAATGATGCAACCTGTCGTCAAAGGCAAGAAACCTGCCATTAAGGCATGTGGATTCCAAGGTACTGACAATTTCTAGATCATCTTTCTAGATAATGAGTCGGAGTCGATAGAAAGCGATCCGTCATAGGCAAGCCCATAACACGAAATCATATATCAAGTCTGAAGAAATATATTTAGCAAGAACTAACTTAGGGATGGTCAATGATGGATGACAGATATTTTGTAGGTGAATGGTTTATTTGCACAGACCTCTTGAATACATAATGACACTGCGGATGGCTTGGTGACAATTGACCCAAAGCTAATACCCGAAAACTAGCTGAAGAATTTCAATGTGGCTTGATTAACTTTTAGGAAAAGGATTTTCCAACCCAGGCGAATAAAAGTGTTGTGTTCAAGAGTGATGGAAAGTTTTTCAAACACAAAGTACAACAAACAGGTTCATTTTTCTCTCTTTTCCCCCACCATTTCTGGCAAGTACCTCGTTATTTTTGACAAGCTTGAGGATGATAACATTTTCTTGGTTATAAGCTCATCCTTCGAATGAGTCCAGCTTAGTTTAAGATTCATACCCTAAGAAGGAGTGGTCCATTCCTATTTTTAATTGAACAAGTCCTTTACTGTTAAATTTTAACGAGTCCAGTATAGGAGAAACTCGATGTTTTTCAATTTTAGGGAGTTAGAAGAAAACTTAAGAAAACTCCATGGTTGTCCTTTTTCGTAAATTTGTGTCTCCCAAGCCTGAAAAGGTAGAAAATAATACTTGAGAGAACCGCTTGACCATTATGATCAAGGAGTACTTTTCATAATTAGTGGCCCTGATCTGAAAAAGTAAAAAAGTGATCAAAGACATGTCGTTTTATAACCAATATCGAACTTGAAATGACAAAATCCCAGCAATATTTTCATGTTTATACGGTCAGGAAAGAGCAGTAAGTGGACCGTCCTTTTAATTCCATTTTAACGAGTTTAAAAAGAAAAAACTCGGCAATCTTTTCATATTTTACGAGTCAAAAAAGAGCTTAAAGAAGGCTCGTCCTACAGGAATGAGTGGTATAAAGGGTAGCAACTGGTTCCAGCAATGGTGGAGCTTCTCAAAACATGTAATGGTTAAGAGGCTGGCTAACAAAACCACTCATAGATGCAGTCCCTCAGGAAGGGTAAACAACCAAGTGAAAGCATATGATCGGCTAAAGAGATGGGGAATGAAAACAACCAAGGCTCATCTAACAGAATTTAGCGGATAAAGACGGCAATCATGAGATGTAAAATGGGTATGAGTTCATTTTTACACAAGCTTGAACTAAAGAGAACTTTGCTTGGATTGAGTTTCATGTTTATACAAGCTTGAAGTGAAAAACTATGCTTGTTATAAGTTCACATGCCCCCAGCAACGATGCAATGTGAGGTACATGCCCCCAAGCTTCCTTGCATTCAACCAAGTGGATGAAATGAAGGTTTACTTTCAAGACGTGACTCAAAAAGGAAGTTGTTTCATTTTTGAAGAGGTTGACACAAGAAAAGAACTATCCTCAAAATCCTTGTTTCATGTTTGAAATGAGCTTGACACAAGACAAGGAACTATGCTCTAAAATCCTTGATTCATTTGTTAATGAGCTTGACTCAAGACGAGGAACTATGCTCCAAAATCATTGATTCATTTCTCAATGAGCTTGACACAAGACAAGGAACTATTCCAAAATCCTTGATTCATTTTTTAAAGAGGTTGAGACAGGAACAAACTATCCTTGTGACCTAGTTTCTACAATCTACCTATATAACCTAACTACCTATATAACCCATTGATTCATTTTTTTTAATGAGGTTGACACAGGAAAAGAACTGTACTCATGCCTGATTGATTTTTTAACGAGGTCAACTCAGTAACAAGCACTTTCCTCGAGACTCCTTGTTTCATTTTTTAATGAGCTTGACACAAGACAAGGAACTATGCTCATGACATCCAGTTTCATTTGTTAAAAGAGGTTGAAACAAGAACAAACTATCCTCGCAAACTACTCTCTACAATCTACCTATATACCCTACTGATTCATTTTTTTTAATGAGGTTGACACAGGAAAAGAACTGTCCTCATACCTGATTCATTTTTTAACGACCTTGACACAAGATAAGGAACTATTCTCATATCTCCTTATTTCATTTTTTAACGAGGTTGAGACAGGAACAAACTATCCTCGCGTCTACTGATTATGGCTTCCAATTGGAAGAAAGACATGTCAATGGACACACCTTGATCATGGCTTCCAAGAGGTCTTCATCAGAAGGAAGAATAGTGCTCTAGAAGGAACACATGTCAAGGGACTCAAGAGGGATAAGAACATCACGTTCAAGAAATGCCATAGAGTTTTCCATGTCAATTACTGGATCTAAATCAAAGGAAGATGAACAAACACTGAGAGGCTCACTTACACCGGTAACTGAAAACATGGGACTAGTTGCCACATAATTAACCCATGGCGGGGTAGATACCACTTTAGAAACGGGAACATTTAGGGGTGTCATATTATTGGTAGGGAACGAAAGCTGGTCTACAGTCACAATATGTCCATTGTGAGGAAAAGACATCATGCGAAAGAGTGTCGATACGACAACTTTCATTGAATAAAAATAGTCGCGCCCAAGGAGTAAATTGAAATCCAAGGGACCTCGAACTACCATAAGATCAATATAGACAGTTTTACCTTCCAAGGTAATAGAAAACTTAGGAAGGATCCCTAAAGGTTCACTAATGGTTCTGTTAAAAGCTTTCAGATTTTGCGTAATAGGCACAAGCTGAGGGGAACCTGAAGCTTTCCAAGCAGTCGAGGATAAAATACTAACAGAAGCACCTTCATCTACCTGTGTGCGATGTATGTCCCTACCACCAGCCTTGACAATGATTTGGAAAGAGATGGAGGAAGGAAGACGAGGTTTTGGCAGTCTATTCCAATCAAAGGAAAAGACCTCGGTACTTGGAGGGGGTTTTGTAGAAACAGGTGAAATGCCTCCTGACGTAGAAGAATCTGATGTAACAAGAAGAACCTGAGTGGTATGAAGTTCACTCTCTAAAGAGAGAGTGGGATCGACCGAATATGGAATTGAATCGACCACTTGATCAACTAAAGGATCATCAACCTGAGTGATATGAGTTTCACTCTCCAATGGAAGAGTGGGATCAACTGTACTTGAAATTAGATCAATCACTCCGTCAGTTGATGGTAGGTTGGGAGAAAGTTTACGGTAACCAGTTGGAAATTATTGCTGTGGAACAGTAAGGATTTCCAACAAATTTGAAGTTTCATCCATGTGAGGGAAAATTTGAGTTTGATGATTCCCTTTGCACAACTTACAAGGAAACCTAACTTTACCCTTTTTCCCAGGAACCTGACTATCACTGGTTGATGGATCAATGGAAAGTTGATGAGATTTTTCTGACCATACTTCCAAAACCTTGGGAATACCAGGACAATTGATAAGGAAGTGGTCACCCTTACAAAGCCTGTAAGGGTATTTAGGTTTACGATGCATATTGGAGGTTTACTCAACACAACTAACACTTATAGCCATGATTGGTTGGTTGACTTCTTTCTTATCTTGCTTCTTCTTCTTCTTCTTCTTCCCTTTCTTCTTCTTCTTAGCCACATGTTTACTAGCGTCAAGGCTCTTACCAAGTGAAGAGGAAGAAATATTAGGTGAAGAAGGTAAAGGGTCAACAGAAGGTTGGTGATGTTGACATGGTGAAATCTGTTGAGGTGAAGCATTCGGTTGAGGTGGAACAATTGGAGTATTTGGGGCCAACGAAGTTGAAAATAACCATATCGGTAAACCTATTGTAAATCCAGGTAATGACAAAGTAGCGATATAAGGAGGACCAACATTTCCAAAGAAAGGAAAAGTACTAGGATCCTCGTTAAGAGGGGTTCCTAGGTTGGTAAATTCCGGAACATTTGCCATTATATTCAACTTCAGTGAATTTTATTAACAATTTAAAACAAAAATTAACAATTCACAATTCACACCTAACAATTAAAATTCACAATTCACACCTATGGTCTCTAAAAGTAAAAACAAATAAATTAACACGCGTTATCAAATCTAGGAGTCAAACCACACATAAACAGTAACTTTCCGTACCGAAGACACTAGTTGGTGATGAAATCCAACATCACAGAATTCAGTACAGAAATGGCAGGTGGAAAAGTTACCCCGACAACCTGTTTAATGAATAGACTAGACCAAGTTCCCCCACTTTAACCGTCTCGAGTGAAGTGAATCCCCCAGAAAATCCAAGTGAGTCTAGCCGACGTCTGCTCCAGGTACAGTGGGATCTTCCCTCCACCATCACCTTGGGTAGAATCCTAAGATAATGGTCACTAAGGTCACCAACAGCAACAAATACACCTGGGGGAACAGTCTACACTCCGACAGCACGCAAGGGTAGAGTAACAAGCTCAATCCCCTTACCGGCTCCTTGACAATAATCCAAGGTTTACCGATAAGTGATCCCATGGCTCCTCAACATAATCTGAGGTTTACCATTTGTAATACGTGCGTGTCTGGTGTCGTTCCCAACGAGGGAGGATTGATCCCCTCACTGGTTCGGACACGAGCTCGTGCTTCTCCTTTAAGAGGAGCTTTCCCAGAGTATAAATGCAACAGCTGGATTTATCCTATCACAAGATAAGTTACTTGTTTGGTTTTATAGTCTTGGAGAGTTAATTACTCACCTACTCCAAGACAC
>APFE031330171.1:142066-167301 GCA_000404065.3 Pinus taeda | reverse complement strand
TATGTCATAATCTTGGACATGTTGTAGCCAGATGTAGAAGTAGAATGGTTCAAGATCATCACAAAAGATCATCACATCCCAGGTACTTAAGAGGATATTGCTTTGCCTGCAATGCATATGGAAACAAAGCAATTGATTGCAATAGAAGGAACATGAAATATGTAAGATGTTATTTATCCAACAAACTTGGACATAAAGCAAGGGAATGCAAGAGAAAATTTCAAAGTTCAAAACAAGAGGACCATACATCATCACAGTTTCAGAAGACAGAATTAGAGACAGAAAGGTGTGACATAACTCAGTTAGCTGACATAATAGACACAAGGGATACTGAAAGTGAAGAAATTCAGTATTCCATCTTGCATACGTTGATATAATGAAGATAAGTCGCGTATATACGCGAGTTACAGGCTGTAGAATCGCGTATATGGAGATTAGAAGAAAGGGCAGCAGAACAGACTCAGGGAAAGGTTCGGTCATGATAAGAGATGGTTGGCACTGGCTCAGGGGGAGCATATACCTCAAACAAGGCATTGTTGGCATTATGATTAGAAGTTGGTGATGATGCTTATGTAGCTAAATGATACATCCTGTTGCAAGAGTGCAGATCATATGGTGTATGATAGTTGTTGATAACTATCATATGATGTATGTATAGAGTCATGGCATGCTTGTGCAGATCGTGCATGAGCTCAGGGGAGCATGGACAGATTGGTACATCTCGGCACATACAAAGGAGGAGCTCAATCAGAGATGTCAGCTGATACACAGGGGGAGTATGGATAGCAGATGGAGATCAAAGAAGAGAATATCTTGGTCTGCCCTTTGCCCTTGATGTCAAAGGGGGAGAGTGACTTGGTGTGGTTGTTGCCATCAAGTCCAAAGGGGGAGATTGTTGGCATTATGATTCAAGCGTTGTCCTTGATGGCAACTCACTCAGAGGAATGATACAGGTGATGGCAACTCACTCAGATGACAGATCATAGTGCAGCAGGTAAATAGAGAGATATACGCAGGTTGACCGTGAAGAAAGTGCGTATATACGCGGGTTAGCGGAGAAGAAGGAGCGTACACGTATACACGCGGGTTAATAGAAGTAAAGGCGCGTACATGTTGGAAATCATGGTTTTGGTCCGTGGGATTTGGTCCATAGTATTTGGTCCAAAGTGACGACCCCAATTATTGGGTTCATGGTATTGTTTCTACATGGTTTTGGACCATGGTATTGAGAGAAGCCTAACCTATATAAGGAGAAGATCATTAGACAAAAATGTGAGCAAGGAATGAAAGTCTGACGAAGTGTGACGATCTAGTATCGCTGGTTATCTGTTTGTGCTGCTTGGATTGGGTTGATATAACAGCGAAGGTACAAGTAATTATCTTTAGATCTGTACGCGGGTTGTATGAGGTGAAAGCGCGTATACACGCGGTTTTGATATGGTAAAGTAGCGTATGCATTATGAGATTTGGTATTTCAGGTTGCTGTTGATTCTACTGGTTGTTGCAGAGTTCTGGGCTCTGGTTTGCGTTTTGTGTTTTTGATGACAGGGTTTCAGTGATTCAGTATTGGGTGATTTAGAGATTTATGATGCAAGTATAAGTTGATGATTGTATTGCAGCAATGATTGTTTTGTACTTATGGATCCAGTCTGAAAATTGATGAAACGTGGTCGCTGAAGAAAAGAAGGTTGCAGCCTTCTGTAGGTCAGCACCTACGTACTAGTATATCCACTAGTACAAGAGCCAAGGGGGTTGTAGCTCCCTTCCAGAAGTAACTGGAAAACGAGAGAGGGTTGTAGCCCTCTGCAGGTTGTAGCCTGCGTGCTGGTAAAGGACTGCACCAGTACATTGTAAAAGAAGTTTCTTATTAAAGGAAGAAAGAGACGAATTGCAGCAGGTGGTTTTCACCCACATTGGGTTTCCACCTTACATCATGGTGTTCATGTGTGCTTCCTATGTGTGATGATCTGTATTGTTTTACTACACCTGTTTACTGTTAATGTGGTTAATAATGTTCTAATGCATTGACTGAAGATAAGCTAACTGAATCATAAGATTGCTGCATATATGCTTGTTGCATTTAATACAGTCGCGTATATACGCATATACCCTTAACTGAAGTCGTGTATATGAATCTGAGTGTGAAAATGAAAAAGTATCTGATTTGCTAATACTGATTCACCCCCCCTTCTCAGTATTATTTCCAACACAACAGGGGCGTGATAAAGAAGGTTAAACATCATGCATAGATTCAAGTCCAAATGAATCAATCACTGAATTCACAGCTGGAAAAGACTGTATTAGAGCTAAATTGCAATCCAATCACTCATATAAGAATCCACATTCTTCTATGGAATTAAAACCGCAGCTGATGTTTAATTTAGTTTCAAATCAGAGACCATTCACAAGTTAACCATGAAACTGAATCACATTCAATTTAACAAGACTAATAGTGAACTGTAAGTCATCAATATGGATAAATATAAATCACATTTACATTCATGCCAGTAACAACACTCTGATCCAAAACAATACAACGAGTCTAAAACTAAATTCTCCTTCTTCCCTCAAAAACAGTGCTCCTCATTCACAATAAAGCGACATTGTTCTTCTTGAAAATCCAAAGCCCCTTCTCCTCCTCGGAGGTAATAGTTATGCGGCCCCAAACGACCCTCGGCCTTCCCCGACCTTTTGTCGTTACACAGGTCGGTATGTACAGATGCGACAGGTTGGTGAAACTGTCGACAAGCTGAGGTCACCCTGCCTCTTCATCCTCCCATTGTTTCAGATATGCCAATTGAGTACACAGAGATAGGATCATTAGCGTGACCACTGGCACGTTGAAGGCATAACAACCAGGTCGATTCCTTTCCTGAGGAGGAGAACAGATGTTGGCAAAAAGGGTGACTGTGTGTTGCCTCCCCATAACGAAGACCAGGACAGCTCTGCTTACGGAATGCACAGGCAACACGTGGGCTTCCAACCCAGAACGTTTGCAGCCAGACCCTTAAACGCAACCTTTTTGCATCCATGGCTCTTCATATCCCCTCCTACATTCTTTACCTCTCACTTGCAAAGATAATTATCATTAGCTTCATAATTGTGAGCAATATAACAGAGATATTCACATGAAACACAAATGTTGCTTCCATTAACTTTTATAATTGTGGGAACACGTGTGAAAAGGATCTATGCATAAAACACAGTCAACATGCAATTTCTCGCTCAAAGCATAGGCTTGGCATAGTTTCTGAGGGCTTACTCTCATCGCAATCGGGTATCGACCCCCTCTTAGGTCACACGACCCACGCCTTCCACCGCTCCGATGCGCAATTGCATTATCGGGAGTCCACAGGCTTGCCCTTTACATTAAAACCCAATCCCATTATAATTTCGGAAAACTTGGAAAACAAAGAAATACACAAGAAAACCTGAGTCAATCGCCCAAGCCGGACCTCAAATATTGTATGTTGTAGCCTATAAATATCGCCGGGTCTAGTAACAATGGCGTGCCTTATATAAAAATTTGGATCAGGCCGATTGCGATATGTGAAATGCTTGGGATCCGATATATATATATATATTTATATATATATATATATCATGGTTGATAAAACCATCGGGTCCGGTAGATGGTAGTGCGCCATATATATAAGCCCTGTGCCTCTCAATAGCGATAAGCGATTAACTCCAACCCTGATCCAGGTGGATGTTGGTGGCCACCCACCTATCCCATTTGGACCCCCACAACTGTCTCTTTCAACTTTTTCAGTTTCCTAAATTATAGCACAATTTACTATTTTTAGCAGTTTTTCGGGTCCTGAACTTCCGAAGCCGTTTTGAGGCCCTAAACGGTGTTTTTTGGGAAATTTGGGGGCAACATGGGTCCATGGACGGATGTTTTCCTTCCCAAAGTGGTAGTGTTCGGATAGATATTTCTAACGAGCTATTGTACATGTCAAAGGAAGATCATATGCCAAAGTTACGAACCCGAAAAATTAATGTACCAATTTACCCAAACAGGGCCCACAATTTGGTGTTTCATCTTCTAGGGTTAGGTTTTGGGATGTGAAGGGTTTTCCATTGTTTCTCAACAATAAATAGGCTTTTGAGCCTCATTGAAACACAGTTACAGAGGCATGTAGCCACCACATCTCTTCTCAGAGATAAGCTACCATCGCCTTAGCTGGTTTATTTCCATTTCTGGTTGTAAGCATGTTTCAGTATTTTCCATTAATGAAATGAAGTATTATTTCCGCTGCATCTTTGTGTATATGGTTATCTCTGTAATTTGTTGCGTTCCTGTTTAACGTCGGATCAGTGGTATCAGAGTGGTCTGCGTTTTCTATATTTTTCTGTGCATGTCCCCAACGAGGTCGGGATATAAGGAGTTAGGGCTTGAACTGGTCGAACCTTTGCAATACCAGCCTCACAAATCCCGACGGCCTCCCATGGCAGATGATAAAAAAGATGAGGGGGCAGGGAATCCTATCAAAATCTTGCTCGAAGAAGCCCTCAAGCAACAAAGGAACGCGATGATGGACAGCTTTGCACAAATCCTTCAGCGGCTACCCAGAGGCGACGCATCGGCTTCCAGTAGCTACTCTGGAAACGCCACGCCCTTTAAGGTACAAGTTAATTTTGAAATCCCCATATTCGAGAGTCAGATAGACGCAGATGCCGTAGATAAATGGTTAAATCTGCTAGAGGGTTATTTTTCTATTGATGAATTTTCGAGTCGGAAAAAGATTGTTTTCGCTCTTCTCCAAGCAGCCCCCCACGTCAAGCACTGGTGGGAAACCTACAGCGAACAGAAGGATGAAAGCACAAGCTCATTGCTTTCAGCCGCACCCACTTGGGATTCATTCCGGGATGCCGTCAAGGAGCAGTACTACCCTGTCAAAAGCTACGAGAACAAATACATAAAGTGGACCACACTGCGGCAGGGAAGGGACCAAGATGTGCCGGAGTTCACAAACATTTTTCATACCCTTCACACACAGTTGGGTATCAAGGACTCTGAGCTGCATCTAGTACTCAAATACCGTGGTTGCCTACATAGATACATCCAGGAAGAGATAGAGTTCTTGAACATCTCCTCGCTCAGAACAGCATACCGATACGCTGTCAAAATCGAGCAAAATTTCAAACAAAAGAAGCGAGACTTTGGATCTGCAAATCCGAAGCCCAAAGGACAAAGCCAAGGCAAGATGACCCAAGACAACCCGTCGAAGCCGCAATAAAAGAACAACACCACGAACCCGAAGGACATAGGAAAGTGGTATGAGTTCCACAAGAGTCCCACTCATAACACAAGTGAGTGTCAGACCAAGCAGAGATGCATGCTTCGACCCTGAGGAAAAACCTGACAAGGGGAATGGCAAAGGGAAGCAGATCATTGATGCAGATCCTAGTGCCACTGTTGCCACCGCCAAGATCCAAAAAAATGAGCCTGAAGATCCAGAGGAGGGGGAGCGTCTTTTCCACTCACAGATGTGAGTGAAGAGTTCGCCACTACAATTCATTATCGATGGTGGTAGCCAAAAGAACCTCGTTTGGGCCTACTGACTACACCACACCCACAATCATACAATATCAAGTGGCTTCATGAAGGACGAGATCTCAAAGTTCGTCAGCAGTGCCGCCTTCCCTACAGCATCAAGCCCTTCACAAACGAGGTATTGTGTGATGTTACACCTCTGGACATTTGTGATATATTATTAGGCCAACCATACTTGTGGAGGTGACATGTTGTGTATGAGTCAAGGCCTCACGCTGTCATTATTTCTTTGGGTGATTCATTATATAGGATACCGGAGGTAGTCCCACCTACTGCCACCTCTTTGATCACTGCTAAGAAAGGCAATAAGCTCATCTCCCAGACTAGGAAATTCATCTGTCTGGTTTGCTCCCAAAATAAGGGGAAGATCGTCACCACATCCATGACCCTTGCGAAGGGTTCCTCCACGCAGCAGTAGCAGCAAAGGGATACCATCATGACAGAACACAGGAACAACTTCTCCTCACCCACAGGGGTACTACACAAGTTTCAAGTGGGCGACAAAGTTTGGTTACAGAGAGAACGCCTTACCAAAACCCATCAGAAACTTAGACCACTCTGACATGGTCCTTACACCAGTACCAAGGTTACGGGAAACAATGCTTTGAAGCACAACATTCCTCCATTCCTTCACTTGCACCGAGTGTTCAATGTGGACTGTCTTCGACCATGATTCCCACCATTTCTGGACACATCAAAGATTGCAAAATAGCTCACTAGAGACCCAACTCAAAAGAAGCTTCCTCATCTCAGGGAGAAACTCAACGCAATGGGGACCATTGCTTCCTAAGGGGGGAGGAATGATCCAGGTGGATGTTGGTGGCCACCCACCTATCCCATTTGGACCCCCATAACTCTCTTTCAACTTTTTCAGTTTCCTAAATTATAGCACAATTTACTATTTTTAGCAATTTTTCGGGTCCTGAACTTCCGGAGTCGTTTTGAGGCTCTAAACAGCGTTTTTTGGGAAATTTGGGGGCAACATGGGTCCATGAACTAATGTTGCCCTTCCCAAAGTGGTAGTGCTCGGATAGATCTTTCTAACGAGCTATTGTATGCGTCAAACAGAGATCGTATGCCAAAGTTACGACCCCAGGAAATTGATGTACCAATTTACCCAAATGGGGCCCACAATTTGGTGTTTCATCTTCTAGGGTTAGGTTTTGGGATGTGAAGGGTTTTCCATTATTTCTCAACAATAAATAGGCCTTTGAGCCTCCTTGTAACACAGTTCAGAGGCATGTAGTTGCCACATCCCTTCTTAGAGATAAGCTACCATCACCCTAGCTGGTTTATTTCCATTTCCACTTGTAAGCATATTTCAGTGTTTTACATTAATGAAATGAGTATTATTTCTATTGCATCTTTGTATATATGGTTATCTCTATATTCCGTTGCGTTCCTGTTTAAATCCGGATCAGGACCCGATATATCATATGATATGCTTAATAAGATCGGCAGGTCCGCTACATCGGTGTGCACCTTATGGTCAAGCCCTAGGACCCCACCGATTGCGATATGCAAAATGCTCCGGACCCGAAGATATATGTATTCCGGTTGATAAGGTCGTCGGGTCCGGAGGGTAGCGGCATGCCATGTACGCATATGCCTTGGACCTGGCCAATTACGATATGCGAGGGGGTTTTCGGACCCGAAGATGTATATATTCTGGTTTATAACATCATCGGATCAAGAGCCTTGTGGCATGCATTATGTTAATTGCGACAAGCCCCAAAAGGGGATTTATGTATGTTTTGTGAGGGATTTTCATTATAAAGAGTCAGAATGAAATAAGGTGCGATAGAAGTGAGGTGGAGGTGATTATGTGAGTGAGCATAGAAGTGCCATGAATGCATATGAAAATTGAAAAGTTTTATGGAGGGAATGAATGAAGGGCTGAGCTAGGCCATTAATGAACTATGCAACGGAGATTTATCAAAAGGTGGGTCTTGACCATTACAAATTAAAGATTTGACTTGGCAATGAGTTAAAGTCTCTGGGATAAAATGGATCATTTAGAGAGGTGGACGATCAAACTTTTAGGGGGACCCATGAAAAACTGCTATCAAGGCAAGTTTTAATAGGGTGGTGGTTGTGGCCACAACAAATGGCGAACTGCTAGGTGAACCAGTTATCTCTTTTTCCAAATAACTTTCAGATTAATAGAACGTTGGGATGTTAAAATAAACTTGAAATACAAACTACACAGATGGACAAGCATGTGTTCTGCTTGAACATTATTGCTTTAGAGACAAATAACTTCTACTTACTGATATGATTTTGACAGCCATTCTCCAATGGCAGTATTATGGGGTTTATTGACCTTCCATAATCCCTTTGGGGCCGTCACTGGTCTGTCCATACCTATTTAGGTGTGTACCTCAGCTCTTTATTGCTCATCAAGCTTGATGTAGACATGTATATCTTGCACTTTATATGAGAATTTTTGTGTTATATTTTCATTGATTGAATGGGGCGCAGTCATGGATCATGCCATATTTTTAAATCGCTTAAACAAGGTTGGGCTTATTGTGTCAACCAGTACTTTGAGCCCAGCAACAGTCCTTACTCTAACCAGCTTCCCAAATAACCTGTCCTTCCAGATTGGCACAAGGACTTGACATTTCATTTCCTTTTAGATAAGTCCTTCCAATTTCAGGCACAAGGACTGGAGCAATTAGATTTGCCACAGGGTATGAGACAGTGATCTTAGCCCATGAAAGGAGGTTTACTTGTGAGTAACAGGTATTGGACCATTTAGTGTGGTGGATGGGACCAATGGAGAATGACTGTAAATCTTACAAGGAAGTATAGGCTAGGTCTGAGTGGGATTTATTTAAATGCAGTGTTCCTCCATGCCAGTCCAGTTGTAGTTACACATTTTTTGTTTCATAAAGATGCCCTTACATGCTCCAGATATCCAAGTTATCAACAGATCTCACATAGTTCCCAATAGATGCCCATGAAGGGTTTCGGTTTGCATTCCATTGCTGATCCTCAAATGCTCATGGGCTGATAGAAAGTTTGTTTGATTTGCAGGGAAATGATGGATTCAGGAACAACAAAATCACCAACAAGTTAATGAGAAAGGTAGGACAAGACTGGAGAACCCCATCAGCTGGCTCAAAAGGAATGTAATTAAAAATAGCAAGAAGATAGATTTTGCATAAAACAAAAAGAAAGGACAGGAATACAACTACACTAACAGCGAAATGAAATGAACTCTAACCTACTCAGGGGGTAACCACCATGTGGTGGCTACTAAAAGTATCTCTTGAGATGTTGGCCATTAACAGGGAGTTTTCAGTTTCTCCCTGTATGGTTTTCAGTCTGTAAATTCCATGACCAATTTTTTCCACAACTTGGAATGAGCTCAGCCATGAGTGTTGTAATTTTGTGTGCTTACCTGTTGGCTCACTCATGAGAGATGAAAAGTAAATAAATTTCTCAATGAAAGATATACCCTGCCTTCACTTCCGTTTATAAGTTTGTCATGTTCCCGTTTGTTAATGGCTGTGTTTCTGGCTGTTCTTTTGCAACACAAGAACTCCAAGATTTGATTATCACCTTCGAATACCTGCCAACTCGGGATGTTATTAGTTACGGATGATCTGAAAATCAATTCAACATAAAATTTATTCTTGTTTAATCTAAGATTAAGCAAAAGTTTTGTAGCCATAGCAACCATCAGATTGACATCGTGGTTATACTTTCGAGGAATGTATGTGACACTGAAAGAATCGAAAATGTCAATTAAACTCCATAACTCATGTTGGTACCTCACCAGGTGTCGTGGACTGCAGTGTATCTTTTACTTTACCTAGTCCACCATTATCTATGGGTCATCAAAAACTTTGAGATTTTTTACATTCCTTTCAAGGACTCTTCTCAAGCCCTTCAGCAAGCCTTCATGTTCCATTGTGTTATTGGTGCGTGTGCATTCCAACCAACTGGCCATCAAACGTTGGTTCCTTAGGGGGTCAATGAAAATGCTCCCAGCGCCTGCACTTTCAAGAGAGTTAGAGTCATCAAAGTGGAGTGTTCTGAAAATAAACTCTAAAGTTATGCTAAAAGAACTACTTCCTATGAAATTAATCCTATCATCTACTATAATACAAGGTAATTCATCAGTTGGATTATGGGGGTGTTTAATTCTTTCTTCCAACTGTGTGTTTGTCAAATACTACTTGACTGTTTCTGCATGGCACTCCCTAAGACAGGTTTCCATGATAAACATCGGAACTATAATTCCCAAGGATAGAGTTATAGAACATTACAGGTTCATTGGGGTTGTTTGGTTCCGTTCCCACGTACTTCATGTACCTCTTCCAATCCACTCTCAACATATCACTTTTTCCCCTCTAAGACAACAAAAGATGGGACCAATCAGTTAAGAAATATCCATTTAGATTTGATGACCAATCCCTACTAAGCAGCGTTCCATAAGCCTCGGGTATATCCACTACCACTATATCAACGCCCTGAGTGTATTGAGGTTTGGTAGCCATCCGAATCAACACATCTTTCAGCCCTGCAATAACTCTCACATTCATTCTGTCCAACTGCATAATTTGAGTTTTAGTTTTATCAGGTATTGCCTGAAGTCTCTTAGCAACAGCATAAGGCATAACAATGGATGAGGCGCCAGAGTCTACCAAGCAATTGTGCACATTCATGTTGAAGATTTCAAATGTGATAAGGAAGGGTGGAGTCATAGATTTTGATTTCCTCCCCATCATGGCTGCACTGACATCTTGGGGCTTTCGAGTCATTTTAGACACAGTGGCTTCCGTGGCTGATGATATTTGGGCTGCGCTAGAGGTACTGACAGGTCTGGCCACTGGCTTCTTGGTTTGGCTACTTGGGGTAGTGGGGGTTTTCTAGTTCCGCTCATTCATAGCTTTCAATAGCAAATCTCTTTGCTACGTTAATTTTAACAAGTCAAAATGTGTGATATTAGCCCTAGACTTCTTGAGATCATCTACAATATTGTAGTCAATGTTATAAATGGGATAGGGCAAGGTAAACATATTGGTTTTTCTATTCTTAGATGGGAGTTTGCCATCTTGAGTCGTCTTAGTTGCAGTGGGAGATGTCTTATCCTTTTCTGGATTGTTTGCAACTGGGGAATTCCTGGAATCACCACTAAATCTATCTTTTCCAACAGAAACTTCAAAAGCGGATGTTTTCATAGGGTGAGCATCTTGCTTGGTCCAATCTATGGGTTTTATCACACCTAGGAGCGGCCCTTTACTTCGTGTGTGGATTTCGTTAGCATTGATTTCTGCGGTGTTATCTCCCTCGTCGTCGTTCTCATTATTATGGAAATCCCACAACACATTAATCTGGGTTTCCTCTTCCGAGGGTTCTTCTGCTTGGTATTCCTTCTCATCTCCTTGTTCTAGTTCGAGCTCTAGTATAGGTTCTTCTTTGTTAAGGAGCGATCCAATAAGATCCAACTCTTCTGTGTTTAACGCCCCTTCATTAGGTGGAGCTGGCAATGCAAGTTGATCATGACCACCTTCTATTTTCTTACGATAGAAAGGCTTGAAGGGCTTTTTATTGTTATAGTCTCCTCCATTACCACTAGTACTCTCTCCATGATTCCTTTTCATATCAATGACTGTGTTCGTTAGTTTCTTAATGATCCGGTGCAACCCTTCCACATCCGTGGTGTCCTTTTCTTTAGTTTCAACCCCTTTGTTATCATTTCCATTATTCTTCTTGGATGTTTGAGAAGCTTTCTTTTCTCTAGTTGTAGGGTGGCATGTTGTAAGACAGAGCATTTCATTCTCGACCTTTACTGCTTCATCGATAGCACCTTGTAAGGTTTGCACATTACTTCTTTTAACCCACATCGTTGTAGGGACAGGGAGAGAAAAGACATAGAACTCCATGAGCACTTCCTCAGTAGGTCTAGCGGTGGTTGGGATTCTATTGAATAAGGTGTTGAATCAGATATTAAAATCCTTAACCTTCTCCTTGGTTTCCATTTCTAAACGGAATAATTCTAAAACTAAGGCCGCAGGTGTTTTGTCATCACCAAACTTGTCTAAAAAGGCCTGCTAGAAAGCATCCCAAAAGGTGATTGACCCTATTCTCAAGCTGAAATATCATGTGGAGGTTGCACCAGTCAAAGTAAAAGAGAACGAGCGGCACACCACATCTTCATCGGCAACCCCCAACCTGCGCAAAGCTAGGAAGAAAGAGCGAATATGGTTATCAGCGGTATCTCCCCACTCAGGGTCGAAATTAGGTAACACTCTTTCTGCATTTTTGGGTAAGGGATGTTGTTGCCCAGGTATCGCTACAACATCTTGTGCAAGCCAGGGAGGGAGTGCTCCCGGAGGAGGTAGGGGTTGATTCCCACCTGGAGGAGGAGGTGGAGACTGATTCCCGCCTGGAGGAGGAACGTTGGCCATATTATGGACAGGGAAGTTTTGGTTGGAGGCTTCTCTGTTAGGATTCTCAAAATCAAGTGAGGAGTTACCTTTAGAAGGGGAATCCTTAGGAATTTCTTCCCAAGGGGTGTCGATACTTTGCAAGGATTCTAGCACAATATCTTCAAGAGAAGTGGTTGCAGATGTATCTACAATCAAGGTAAAGATCCTTGGCTTTCTCTTAGTTGTCGGAGGTAAAGAGTGGAATATGGGAAGCTGAGAGAGGGAACGAGCGTAAGCCCGAGTAAGTGCTCTGACTGGTTGTTCCTGAGTGACAGGATATTCCCATAGTCTTTCTTCCTTGGGTGACCCGGAAACAGGACTTAGAGGGGTATCTGTTTCTTCAAAATGAGGCTCTTTCAAATGTGTCGCAGGATCCCTCCGACCTTTACGATCCATACATTAATCCTTTTGAATCCATGCGTGGCATTTGTAGATGAAATCTTGAAAAGCTGGAGAGGGCGATTCAAGCCATCCTTCTAGCACTAATTTGTTGACATGGAAAATGTGCACAATGCCAAGGAGGGGAACTAAACCGATCGCAACCCCCAATTAGACCTGCTTTCGTTTGGAATGGCTAGCTCTGATGGGTTTTAAGGGACCCCGTAGATCGCTTGAACATGTCGAAAGATTGCTTCCGGGAGGAAGACTTCAATTAAATCAACAAAATGAAACGGCTAACCTCTATGTATTAAATCTTATCTATACTACTTCTAACTACTCTAATCTAGTCCTAGCTACTCTAATCTATCCGGCAAGAGCATGATATAGAGGTTTAAACATCATATATATGTTCAGCAGGAGCGTGATAAAGAAGGTTAAACATCATGCATAGATTCAAGTCCAAATGAATCAATCACTGAATTCACAACTAGACAAGACTGTATTAAAGCTAAATTGCAATCCAATCACTCATACAGGAATCCACATTCTTCTATGGAATTAAAACTGCAACTGATGTTTAATTTAGTTTCAAATCAGAGACCATTCACAAGTTAACCATGAAACTGAATCACATTCAATTTAACAAGACTAATAGTGAACTGTAAGTCATCAATATGCAAATATATAAATCACATTTACATTCATGCTAGTAACAACACTCTGATCCAAAACAATACAATGAGTCTGAAACTAAAGGCTCCTTCTTCCCTAAAAAACAATCCTCCTCATTCACAATAAAGCGACATTGTTCTTCTCGAAAATCCAAAGCCCCTACTCCTCTTTGGATGTAATACATATGCGGCCCCAAACGACTCTTGGCCTTCCCTGACCTTTTGTCATTACACAGATCAGTATGTACAGATGCGACAGGTTAGTGAAACTACCAATAAGCTAGGGTCACCCTACCTCTTCATCCTCCCACTGTTTCAGATATGCCAATTGAGTACACAGAGATAGGATCATTAGTGTGACCACTGCCACGTAGAAGGCATAATGGCCGGGTCAATTCCTTTTCTGATGAGGAGAACGAGTGTTGGCAAAAAGGGTGACTGTGTGTTGCCTCCCCATAATGAAGATAAGGACAGCTCTGCTTACGGAATGCATAGGCAATGCGTGGGCTCCCGACCCAAAATGCTTGCAGCCAGACCCTTAAACGCAACATTTTTGCATCCATGGCTCTTTGTATCCCTTCCTGCGTCCTTTACCTCTCACCTGCAGAGATAGCTATCATTAGCTTCATAATTGTATGCGATATAACAGAGATATTCACATGAAACACAAAACT
The DNA here is from genome assembly GCA_000404065.3 of Pinus taeda. Lineage (NCBI taxonomy): Eukaryota > Viridiplantae > Streptophyta > Pinopsida > Pinales > Pinaceae > Pinus > Pinus taeda. Next base: position 153,572 of record APFE031330171.1, on the reverse strand, counting down.
TCCATTAGCTTTTATAACTATGGGAACACGTGGGAAAAGGATCTATGCATAAAACACAATCAACATACAATCTCCCGGTCAAAGCATAGGCTTGTCACAGTTTCCGAGGGCTTCCTCTCATTGCAATCGGGTATCGGCCCCCTCTCAAGTCACAGGACCCATGCCTTCCACTGCCCCGATGTGCAATTGCACTATCAAGAGTCCACAGGCTTGCCCTTTACACTAAAACCCGATCCCGTAATAATTTCAGAAAACTTGGAAAACAAAGAAATACACAGGAAAACCTGAGTCAATCGCCAAATCCAGACCTCAAATTTTATATGTTGTAGCCTATAAATATCATCGGGTCAGGTAACAATGGTGCACCTTATATAAAACTTTGGACCGGGTCGATTGCGATATGCGAAATGCTTGAGACCTGATATATATATATATATATCGTGGTTGATAAAACCATCGGGTCCAATAGAGGGTAGCACGCCATATATATAAGCCCTGTGCCTGCCGATAGCGATAAGCAATTAACTCTGGACCCGATATATCATATGATATGATTAATAAGATCGACGGGTCTGCCACATCGTTGCGCACCTTATGGTCAAGCCCTGAGACCCCACCGATTGCGATATGCGAAATGCTATGAACCTGAAGATATATGTATTCTGGTTGATAAGGATGTCGGGTCTAGAGGGTAGCGGCACGCCATGTACGCATATGCCTTGGACTTGGGCCGATTGCGATATGCGACGGGGTTTTCGGACCCGAAAATGTATATATTGTGGTTTATAATGCCATCGGGTTTGGAGCCTTATGGCATGCATTATGTTAATTGCGATAAGCCCCAAAAGGGTATTTATGTATGTTTTGTGAGGGATTTTCATTATAAAGAGTTAGAACGAAATAAGGTGCAATAGCAGTGAGGGTGGAGGTGATTATGCGAGTGAGCATAGAAGTGCCATGAATGCATATGAAAATTGAAAAGTTTGATGGAGGGAATGAATGAAGGGTTGAGCTGGGCCAAGAATAAACTATGCAACGGAGATTTATCAAAAGGTGGGTCTTGAACATTACAAATTAAAGATTTGACTTGGCAACGAGTTAAAGTCTCTAGGATAAAATGGATCATTTGGAGAGGTGGACGATCAAACTTTTAGGGGGACCCATGAAATATTGCTATCAGGGAAAGTTTTAATAGAGTGGTGGTTGTGGCCACAACAAAAAGCAACGATGATTTGGATCAAATCTATAAAATAACAGCATGAGACCAAGATTAGGTTAGTCCTACAGCTGATGGACGAATTGCATGGGACTGTGAAAGTTCTTGTACATCATATTTAGATGAAGAGTTGGAGCATTGGCAGAACAGGTTACATGAAGTATCCACACTGCGCTGCAACATGCTGACCAAATCGTTGCGTTGTGTGTCGTCAGAGTTAAGAAATTTGCCTTATTATGATGGTTTAATTGACGTGGATAAATTTTTGGATTCTTTTGAAAGAGAAGTTCCAGAGGATTACCGCTTTCAGCTGTTGGACTGGGCAATGCGTGCTATGCCTGCTCGGCGGTGGAGTATGCACAAAGACAACTTTGATGAGTGGCGTGACTACAAAAGGATGATGAGAACGCAGTTTGGTCGGCCTAAGGTACGGGTAACAGAGAAGTATAACAGGAGGAATGATCTGCATGATCACTTGGCCAAATGGACTAAGGTTTATGGAACAGAGCCGCAGTCAGAATGGGTACATTTATTTTGTCACACTCTGGATATAATCCCTATGAACTGGTATTTGGAAACGGAGCTCCGCCACGGCACTGCGGAGTGGGATGTTTTAAGAGAAGGATTTGTGAGGACCTTCAACTTTGAAGATGGGTTCGAAAGAATTGATGAGGCACTGCAGGAGGTTAAGGTGGCGATCTTCTAAGTCCCGCAGGATCCCTTGGAATTGATTCAACCAGATTGGATCACCCTACTACGCCATGTGCTGAAATGCTATAATGTGACTACTGAAGGAGACGATGAGGATCCAAAGAATATTAACATTCTATAAACAAAAGGCCACCACGAGGTAGAGGGACTGCAGATAGAGAATCCAGACATCACCATGCCATTGAAAACTAGGGAAGTAAACATTAGCACAAATGCGGAGCCGAAGTTCGCGAAGATTGGGGATTACTGGGATGATGCTACAGTAGATAAAGGGATGATTACTGGGATGCAAATATTAGGATTTGTTCCCTACGAAATTTTCGGACTTGAAAGGAATCATAGACGATTTGGGAGTGATGAAAATAAATCTGAAACTAGACGCGAAGCCTGTTAAGCAGAGGCCATATTGCCTCAATCCCAAATACAAGGAAAAGGTTCGCTTGGAGTTGGACAAGATGCTTGAAGCAAGTATTATTGAACCCATGAAGGAGTCTGATTGGGTGAGTCCAATGGTAGTTCAGGAAAGAAGCAAACGGATAAAATAAGGATTTGCGTAGATCTTAGAAAGCTTAACGATGCCTATGTCCATGATCCCTTTCTGACATCATTTACTGATGAAGTACTAGACAATGTGGGAGGACAGTAAGCATATTCATTCACTGATGGGTTCTCTGGATACCATCATATTAAGATCGCACCAGAAGACAGGAGTAAGACCACCTCTGCAACAGAATGGGGATGTTTCCAGTGTACAGTGATGTCGTTTGGACTTAAATATGCACCGACGATCTTTTCACGCATAGTCGTCGCGCCGTTCAAGGAATTCATTCACAAATTCTTGGAAGTATATTTCGATGACTGGAAATGTTTGGGCTTGTGCCATGTATCCAGTTTGCGCTTGATGTTGCATACATGCCAAAGGTATCAAATTGTGCTAAACCTAAAGAAATGCTTATTCTACGTCCCTTTCGGAATCTTGCTAGGTCATGTGGTGTGCAAGCAAGGATTAATGGTGGACCATGCTAAGATCACGATCATAATTAATTTGGAGGTGCCAAGAAGTGTCAAACAGCTGCGGGCAACGCTGGGTCATATTGGATACTATCGGAAGTTCATCAAGAGTTATGCTCAGATTACCGCGCCCATGGAAAAGTTACTAAAAAAGGACGCTACATTTTGTTGGAATGAAGAATGTCAGCGCAGTATGGATGTCTTGAAGGAGAAAATGGTTACCGCGCCGATTTTGGTTTTCCTGGACTGGAAGAAAGAATTCCATGTGCACATTGATGCCTCGTGTATTGCGTTGGAAGTAGTGTTGACACAAGTCGGTGAAGGGGAGATGGATGATCCTATAGCATTTGCAAGTAGGAAGTTGTCAAAGGGGCAACAATAACAAAATTTTTGTTTGAATATGTGTTGACCAGGTTTGATTGCCCAAAGGTTTTGATGAGTGATCGTGGTATGCATTTTCTTAATGAAACGATCAATGTGATGACAGAAGAGTTCCAAGTTTATCATCATAAGAGTACGCCATATCATCCTTGGGCCAATGGAACAGTTTAGGCTTTTAATAAGATATTGGAGAGTGCACTGACAAAGGTTTGCAACGTGCAGTAGAATGATTGGGATGTGCGCGTACCAGTAGTGTCATGGACTTACATAACTACTTGTAGAAAGCTTACTGGTCAGATCCTTTAGGTCGGTCTATGGCATAGAAATTGTGATGCCTATGGAGTACATTGTGCCTAGTCTACGCATAGCGGATTTCACAGGGATGGAAAACCACGGAGCCTTAGAAGAACGGCTTGCACAGCTAATGGAGCTCGAGGAAGATAGATTTCTCGTTGGATTCCATCAGTAGGCTCAAAAGGAACGTGAAAAATCTTGGCACGATCAACACATCAATCTGTGCACCTTCAAGGTAAATGATTTGGTTTTATTATATGACAGTAAGTTTTTAAGTTTCCAGGGAAGTTTCAGATGCACTAGTTGGGACCATATGTCATCAAAGAAATGCAGTTCAGCTCGTGAAGTTGAATGGAGATCCATTTCCAGGAAGGGTAAATGGAAGCCGATTGAAGCCATACATGGGGGATCCAACCTAATGACTACATCACGATAGCACAGTCTTAACACTTTAGGCAGCTGCAAGGAAGCGCGGGACTATAAACTACACTGCCCAGTTGGTGGAACTACACAACAGGGGGGTTGCACCAAAAAGGGTGGTGTCACAGTACTAGAAGAGGTGCGAAGGGACTTGCGCTACAGAGGGAGGTACCGCGCAGCACAGCCAGAAAATGATCGTTATGGTCACTGTTCATGATTTGACTACTAGGAGACGGTTAAGAGGAGATGGGGAGCGACATTTAAGGCATTTAAGGCTGAAATCTTTGGAGATCTCCTGTCAAATCAGCATTTATGGATGGATTTTGGGGGGAACGGTCAAATTTGAATTTGAATTCGCCCATAATTATGCGTGGTTGTCCAAAAAAGAACACTTTGCGTCCTTAGAACTTTTTCGTTGTGATGCCGATTGATTGCCTATGAATTGCTCGTATTGGGAGGATTTAATTGCAAGCCTTGCATTTGGTAAGTTATCAGAGGTAAATCATACATTCAACCTGGAAAAGATGTTAGGACCAAGCCCCGCAGAAACTATGAGTACTGGTGGGGATGTCGCTTCTAAGGGAGCTGCTCCAGAGGTTATAAGCATGGAGGCTCTGGCCGTTGTGCCTATGGTGTCGAGGTCGCCTAGGCCTACATCGGTGCAGGAAGTCCCCAAGCCCAAGAAATACATGCAGAAGAAGCCAATGCCGATGCGCGAGTCACCGAGGAAGCATGCTGCTACCTAGGCCCAAAAGAAAGAGAAGCAATTGGCAAAGGATAAGGGTAAAGTGGTGGATTTAGAGGTTGAGGAGGTCATAGAGGATATAGATGTCGAGGGCGTGGAGCCTATCTCCAAGTTTCCGAAGTATATCCCTCCGCGTAAGGGAAAAGTAAAGGTCCCTAAGGACCGAGATGCAGGAAAATTCCTCCTAAATACAACACTGCTACCGGAGGGCATCACTTTTGAAGGTCTGCACTTGGCATGAATTCCCCATCTAAAGTTAGAAGGTTGGGATTTCGCAGACCACACGAGGTTCCCCCACCTTGCAACGAAGAACTATATGAAGAGGGTATATTACAAGGAATCAGGTGTCACCATGTTGGAGCCTGTGGAATGGATTCACGTAGTGAATCAGTCGGGGTTGTTGAACCTGCTGTGGGTGCCCCACTACCACCACTCCAGCATCAACCTCATTTTCATCAAGCAATTTCTGACCCTGGTGCATGACGAATGTTTGTGGCTGAGTGCGCCAATCCTGATTACAGATATGTTGATCCACTGGATCACGCTCTTGCCGCACTCAGGGTTGAATCCAACGAGTGAGCGCGACCTAGCAAAGAAAATGAAGGAAAATTTCAAGCTAGTCAAGAAGCCTCGCAGGTACTCCATCACGTATATCACCGACCCCGCGGTACAAGTTGCTACACATATCTTAGTCGTCAAGGTCATGAGAAAACATCGCGCAGACGAGGTTCTGGCGCCTTTAATTTCATTGGTTGCACAGTGTGTGGAAGGCATGCAGTTCAATTAGTCGCGCTACCTCTATAGCGAGTTCCTTGCGAATTGTCACGAGGCACAAGATGAGAGAAAAACCTTCCACTACACGTGGTTGTTTCTCTCCATCGTGCTAGTGGATTGGGACCTACCGGAGGATAGTCAGTTTCCTCCTGTGGATAAAGGATTGCGAGAGGCTACCCAATTTGCCTCCCTTTGGGCCACAAAGGACGTTGTGCGCGTCACGGAGACCAAAGTTTTCTAGGTGTTGATGGAGGCAAGCATTCGCATGGCCATCAACCAGAAGTCGCAGTTGTCCCCAACGGTGTTTGAGCATCTAGCAGAGTACTCGGAGTTTAAGGAAGATTTCCACCGCATATATATCAGGGCGTGGAAGGATCTGCAACAAAAATGGTTTGATCTGCCTTACCTGGCCATGGACGATGCCATCTAGGAAACCATCAAGTGCTAGCCGGTAGATTGGCATACTCCATCCGATCTGGCCACGGGCTCCAACAAATCCATGGAGAAGAAAAAGAAGGAAGCAACAAAGCAGAAGGTCTAGCAGTTGGCCAAGAGCGCAAAAAAGAGGTTGAGGAGAAGGTCGGGGGTGGAAAGGAGCGCGCTGCGAAGCAACAAGTCGAACAAGAAGAGTGTGAATCCGAGCAGAGTGGTAAGTCCCCTTCGCCCCAAACAGAGGAAGAGGAGCAATCAGAGCAAGGCAGTGGTGGAGACGAAGGAAAGAGCACGCCATTCCGGTTGAAGAAGTACATGGAACAAGAAAAGGAGGGGCCCCGTAAGAAGTGCAAAGTGACCAACTCATCATTGGATCCAATCACTCTAACAGAAGGTGACCTTGACGAGATTGGAGATAAGGTACACGGTACTACAGTGGAACTACTCCAACAGTTCGAACAGCAGCAACAACAGGGACTAAGTACCATTCAGAAGGATCTATGCGAGCTGCAAATTCAGACGAGTAGGATCCAGTTGGGTGCAAGGTAGGTAAGTGCCGCACAAACAAGTTTGGCACCCGAGACCAGTCAGGCAACAAAGATGATCAGATTATTGGATCTCTAGGCATTCACGCTACCAAAATGATCCTTGAGTACAGAGGTGGCAGATGACAAGGTCGTCGTAAGTTCTCTGAAGAACATCGGCCTCAACCTTGTCGCGCTCCCCAATGAGTACCTTCACACACTACAATCAGTTGTGACAGCAAAGCTAAGAGCACGAGAGCAGCACACACTTAACCTCATAAGCGAGTATCGGGTGAACAATGAGCAGATGTTCGCCGAAAAGACAGAGGCTATGGAAGAAAAGAAGACAATTCAGGTGGAGAGCACCCAAATAGCGACCACAGTGGCAGAAGCTTACCGAACGATGCCAGAATTGCATATTCATGAGGAGGCACCACTAGAGGCAAAGACCAAAAAGCTTGCTGCGGCCGTACGAGAAGCCAAGGCAAAGGTGGCCAGAGTTCAATTCGAGCTGAACATGAAGATAACAGAACTGGAGTTGAAGTCACAGCCTTCAACCCCACCAAAGGTAAGGGAACAACGTGAAGCCATTGTCAAGGATGGAGTTGCTACCGTGGATGCCACGGTGGTGGATTGCACTGTGCTGTTTGAGTAGGCTATGGAAGTAGTGGCGAGTGTACAGGAAGATCCCACCCTGTAGGTATTGAATACAGAAGTTTGCGAGCTCCAACAGCAATACGATGAAGTGAGGGTGATGACGCACACCGCTGTTACAACACAACGCCTCACCAAGTTGCAAAAGGCTAAGCAGTTGCTTACACAGGTGGAAGCAGCACAAAAGAAAGAGGCAGTCCTTAATGTAGAAATTTCATCGTAGATTAAACTGATTATGCAATGTACTAAAGCAAAACACTTAATCTACTTCTACAATCAAACTTGCGGAAGCTTAATTGATTTTGAGCAAGATCAACCAGAACACATATAATAAAGAAGAAGATTCAATGACACATGAAACATAGAAAAATACTTTGGGGAAAGCCTCAGCTAAAAACCCCGCTATCTGTATTATCATACAAGTGGAAATATCTCTGGATTACACAAAGCTTTAGCTCACAAGCTATCCAGCTCTTAGTACAATCCCTCATTGTTGCTCATAGACAGAATAGACAGCACATATGCCTTCTCCTCTGTCCTCCAAGCCTCCTATTTCCTTGCATAGTTTCTCATGGGTCCTCTAGCTGCAACCTGTGTGAATAATCCTCTCACACACAACACTGACCTCTAAAATAACTGTGTAATCCTAAAGGAGATAATTCCTTCTACATGGATGTGTTTCCTTTATAGGAAAATTCCTCCAACTGATAGTACAATGTCCTTGTCTTTAATCTCAACTAGGTCTCAGTCTGAACTGACATGCATGAGTTATTTATGAGAGAATATTCAGTTATATGGAGAACATTAGCTGCATGCATGCATGCATTAATTGACTGAACTCACAATTAGTTTCTCCAACTGTTTGGAACTAATTTAATTGGACTTAACTCAGTTAATTGAACTAACTAATTACAACTCAAATACAATTCATCATTATCTCCTTAATTAAGGGATAACTTCCTCAATCAAAGGGATAGCTATTGCATGTCTTCACAAAGACTTCATGTTTGATTTTATTCAACTAATTAACTCAAGATGAATTAATTAATTATTTTCCAAACAGCGAGTGAGACTAAATTCGAATTTTAATTCTCAATTTTGATTCAAAGACAAATCAAAATTGGAATATAACCCGAAATGCTATTATTGCAATGTTATTTTTAGAATTTCTATTTTTTGCTATTTCCAACAGAGTTGGAGTATATCTTGAAATGTTATTTATAGCAACGCTTTTTTTAGCATTTCTATTTTTAGCATTTCTTGTTACTATTTTCAACACTTAAAGCTAGATTAGGGCCTTGGTTGGATGAGGCCTACATAGTCTCTGCCAATATTCATGAAAAATTGGCAAACTTGCAAAGTACACAGCAGAAGATTAAGTAGGACCAGCCATAGAGCAGCTGGTGGAACAAATCAATCAGGCAGCCACGCAGAGCTCAACTGAACTAGCAGTTGCACAAGTGGAGCTAGGGATCTTCGCAGCAAGACCTTCGCGCCAGCCGAGTGACTCAAGGGTGAGTCATGATCTTTGTGTTGGGGGCCTCTTGGGATAGGGTCCCCTAGGGTCAATTTTGGGGCAAAAGCCCAAGTTTTATGTAAAAAGATGTAAAGTCTCCGCAAATGATGGTCACAGAGTGCATAGATAGTTAAAGAGTCAAAAAGGGTTTACCTTTCTTTATGTAAGTTAGGTCGGCTTTTTGAAGATCTACCCATGGTCTGCGGACCATGGGATTGTATAAATAAGTGTGTCTTAGAGATTCTAAGGGAGGATATTCATGAAGACAAATGTAATGGGTCAATAGAAGGAAGATTGTAGAGTTCTTAGAGGAGGAAAAAAGGCTCTATAGCTATGTGCGCAGAGGCCTACAGTAGATTCCACAGTTGAGTGCGCGGACCCCTGCAACTGAGTGCGCAGGGAAGTCTTAAGTCTGTAAGCTGAACTGAATATTAATAAAGATGATTATTACAGAAGTTCTTTTGTTTCATCTATTTACTTATATTATGTATGAATACGCTTTATGCTATGATGAATGATGGGTTTATGAAATAATGTTGTATTGATGCGCGACTTTACTGGATTTATATTGTTATGTGAATGCAATCGACATTAAGGGTTTACGTGAAGATTATATCCTTGTATGTTAATGTTAGGCCCCAATATTGCTAGTGTAACCCCTTATTGTTATTAGTACAACCCACTTATTATATTGATGTACCCATGTAGTGCCCATATTGTTACTATTGTTCCTCATAGAAGCCCACTATTGTTATTATTCTACGCTTACATTATTATTGTTATGTAAGCTCTGATTATGTTATGACCCCTTAGACTCCTATATATAGAAAGGAGGTCTTTTCATTTGTATCATCCAAGAATTGTTCATTTATGTAATGTAAAGGAGGTTGCCCCCTTGAAGAGGCTAAAGTCTAAGGCATTGATCTATCTTTTCTATCTTTTCTTGAGCTGGTTTCATAACATTTAGTATCAAAGCCTTGGATTCTAGGGTTTCGCTGCTCCAAACAGGTCATCATGGCATTGTCGCTATAAAAAAAAAATTTGTGACGTTTCAGAAGTTGAAAAAAAAACCCATTTGAGAAGACATCGCGCTAAATCTTGAGTCCGAATTTCAAAGCATTTTGCGTTATATTTACGGAGATATGATCTGAGGAAGTTGGTATTTTTGCAGACTCCTGAATTACATTCCAAACAGGTGACCTGGGGAAAATCGTCAAAACGTTTTCTCTGAGCATTGGATTGAAATTTCGTAAAAAGGTGCAGAAAGCGGACGGACTGTAGTTTCTTCTATATATGTTTCAGAGCCAGAGGTCGAAACAATGACTTGTGGAACGTCGTACAAGTTCGCTCTACTAAACTAGTCTATAATTTGGTCATCTTGGAAGATTGTGCATAACTTTTTCTTGGAGAATCCAATTTGGATCAGACAGGTGGCATTGGAAAGAGGACGCAGAGGGCTACTACAGGTCACAATTTCAGAACTTAAAGATCCGAAAGTACAAAGTTACAGTCGTTTCAAGATCGAGCTCCTAAAAAAAAAAAAAAAAAGATGAGGAAGTTTAATGGCAAGGATCCGGTAAATTAGATACTTCAGATAGAGCAATATTTTGATCTACATGGTGTACCACTATTACAAAATTTATGTATTGCATCTTCATATTTAGAACCGGGTCAATTTTTATGGTATGAAGGGCTTTGTTCTCGTAAACAACTTGTTACGTGGTCAATTTTCACGGAGGAAATGATATCACATTATGAGGACACAAAGAGCAACACCACAACAATTGGAAAGAGTAAAAGGGCTTTGTGACATAGTGGAAAGAAAAATTATGGGAACCAGGAAGCATACCCCTCACAACTATAAAGATGGAAGTGTTGTTTCTCCTAGCTTTCCACAACCTACAAAGGTTACACCACAACAATTGGAAGAAAAAAGAGAAAAAAGGCTTTGTTACAATTGTGATAGCAAATGCGCTAAAGGTCATAAGTGTGTTGAGAAAAAATTATTTTACATAGAATATGAAGAGGAGGAAGAAAAGGATCAAGAAACATCAAAAGAAGAGGATATATGTCAGGACCCCACCCCAAAGAAAGAAGAAATGAATCAGACCATATCTTGTAAAGCATTGGCAAGAATTACCACTCCTAAAACTCTCAAGATAGAAGGACATATCAAGAAGAAAAAGGTGCAAGAAGTGAAAAATCAGATCAAGAAAGAAGAAATAAATCCAACCATATCTTGTAATTCATTGGTCGAAATTACCACTCTTCAAACTATCAAGATAGAAGGACATATGAAGAAGAAAAATGTTCAAGAAGTGAAAGATCACATCGAGCATCAAGAAATGGATCCGACCATCTCTTGTAAAGGATTGGAAGAAATTACCACTCCCCAAACTCTAGAGATAGAAGGACATATCAAGAAGAAAAAGGTTCAAGCAGTGAAAGATCACAACGAGCATCAACAACAATTTCTCCAACTTTTAAAGGATAACGCCACTTCGGTGCAAAATCAAACGAAAAAACAGGTAGATCAACATCATAGTGAAAAATGTTTTGATGTAGGTGATTGGGTATTTTTACTGCTACATCTCAAGCAAGCTATTTATGAGAAGGAAATGTTGGCAATACTACATGCACTTAAAAAACGGCGACCTTACCAAATGAGAAAACTCTTCAAGGATGAGGATGTGGAAGCATTGGTTTGTCTTAAATACTTTTTAGAACAACTATTATCTTTAGAAGAACAGAAAAATGTGTCACAAATATGTTGGGTTATGACTTTGACATCATCTATACAAAATGGAAGCAAAATTTTGTTGCAGATG
>APFE031330171.1:126206-142046 GCA_000404065.3 Pinus taeda | reverse complement strand
TTTCATTCTTGGTTAATAAAGATGGATCCAGCTTTGCACCAGCTCTAAATCTCTCTTGGGAGGCTGTAGTTCTTGGGTTTGGGCCCATCTCAAGCGCCCAATACCTCCCTTGTTTATATTTATGTGTCTTTGCTGCATTCTCATAATAAAATATGCTATTTGGATTTAAATGCCATTAGTGTTTGAATCTCATTTGCAGAACTTGATATTAGTTTGGATGCATGTTTGGGTTTATAAATACTTAGTTTCATAATTGTTTCAAATAGGTTTCATTTCTTGTTTTCCATTGTTGTTCATTGAATTCATGGCATAAGTAATTTAGGTTGATGCATTTTCGGTTTGGTGACAGTCATAATCATTCGTTTCATTTACACTCCTCTTTCTCGTTCCATTACCATCTCCTCCATCTTGATCACGCATGCAAACATATCTCCTCGACCTTCACTTCGTTCTGTCCTCTCCCAAAACCTCCACGGCCAATCATCCTGTAGAACTGCACAGAACATCCTGTAGAAGACTTACAGGACTATCCTATAGAAACCTCTGAGTATCCTGTAGGATCCCCTGCAGACATCCTGTAGGAGGCCACTCACTCGGTTGCCGAGCTTCTGAACGTGGAAAACCTCTGTGGATGGATGCTAAGGGTCCATAGGGACCTCACCTAGCCTCCCCAACCTGTTCCACGCTTTCCTTCCTTCTCCATCCCATCTGCACAACCAAACCCCAATTAGCACACAATCATAATCATTCCACCCACTTAAAGGAAAAATACAAAAACATGTCTTTTATGATGTAAGTAGTTTAGATCCATGCATTTTCACTTATTAGAGATAGTAGCAGCATTGGTAGAAGTTTCCTTCACGTCATTTGCATTATAGAGGCTAGACTAGTTAAATTAGGGTTTCCTAGGTTTACATGCTTTGATTTGCTTTCAGTTCATTGTTGTCAAGTAGATTAGTCTTCTTTGAGCTAGCTTTCGTCCATCATTGATAGAGCTTCTTCTATAAGCCCATAGAAGTTGGCTTAAGCCCTAGCGGACTTGTGCCAGCTGACCAAGTGACAGCTGCGAGAAGAGCTAGTACTTGTGCATATGGCACCGCCGCTTCCAAGTTTGTACGAACTACCGGGTTGATAAAATTAAGAGACAGGAAGCCCCAGGAGTTGTAGCATTATTGCTACAATACTGGGGCTCACCAGTTCCCATATTGTTACTATGGTGGCCCATAGAAGCCCACTATTGTTATTATTGTGCCCTTACATTATTATTGTTATGTCGGCTCTGATTATATTATGACCCCTTAGACTCCTATATATTGAAAGGAGGTATTTTCATTTGTATCATCCAATAATTTTTCATTTATGTAATGTAAAGGAGGTTTCCCCCTTGAAGAGGTTGAATTATAAGGCGTTGATCTATCTTTTCTTGAGCTTCGGATTCTAGGGTTTCGCTGCTCCAAATAGGTCATCGTGGAATTTTCGTTATAACTTTTTTTCTGCGATGTTTCAGAAGCGAAAAAAAAAAACCCATTTGAGAAGACATCACACTAAATCTCAGGTCCGAATTTTAGATATTTTCATGGTATATTGTTAGCGATATGATCTGAGGAAGTTGGTCCTTTTGAAAAATACTGAATTACATTCAAAACAGGTGACCTGGAAAAAATCGTCATAACTTTCTCTCTAAGCATCAGATTGAAATTTCGTAAGAAGGTACAGAAACAGGACGGACTTTAGTTTCTTGTATATATTTTTCAGAGCCAAATGTCAAAACAGGGACACGTGGCATGTCGTACAATTTCGCTCTACTGAATTAGTCTATAATCAAGTCACTGTGGGAGATTTGGCATAACTCTTCATTGGAGAATCTAATTGGGGTCAGACTAGTGGCATTGGAAAGAGGACATAGAGGAATACTAAAGTTTATAGTTTCAGCACTTAAAGATCTGAAAGTACAGAGTTACAATCATTTCAAGATCGAGCTCTTAAAATCAAGAAAAAGCAAAATGAGGAAGTTTGATGGCAAGGATCCGGTAAATTGCATACATCAGATGGAGAAATATTTTGATCTACATGGTGTACCACTATTACAAAAGGTATGTATTGCATCTTCATATTATAACCAGATCAATGTTTATGGTATAAAGGGCTTTGTTCTTGTAAAAAACTTGTTACGTGGTCAATTTTCACAGAGGAAATGATAGCACATTATGAGGATACAAAGAGAAACACCTTCTTTAGAGAAACACCACAACAATTGGAAATAGTAAAAGGTATTTGTTACATATTGGAAAGTAAAATTATGGCAACAAGGAAGTCTACCCCTCACAACTATAAAGATGGAAGTGTTGTTTCTCCTAGCCTTCCACAACCTAGAAAAGGAGCTTTGTTACAATTGTGATAGCAAATGCACTAAAGGTCATAAGTGTGCTGAGAAGAAATTATTTTACATAGATTATGAAGATGAGGAAGAAAAGGATCAAGAGAAATCAAAATAAGAGGATATACGCTAGGACGCCACCCCAAAGAAAGAAGAAATGAATCAGACCATATCTTGTAAAGCATTGGCAAGAATTACCACTCCTCAAACTCTCAAAATAGAAGGACATATAAAGAAGAAAAAGGTGCAAGAAGTGAAAGATCACATCAAGAAAGAAGAAATGAATCCAACCATATCTTGTAATTCATTGGTTGAAATTACCACTCCTCAAACTATCAAGATAGCAGGACATATCAAGAAGAAAAATGTTCAAGAAGTGAAAGATCACATCGAGCATCAAGAAATGAATCTGACCATATCTTGTAAAGGATTGGAAGAAATTACCACTCCTCAAACTCTAGAGATAGAAGGACATGCCAAGAAGAAAAAGGTTCAAGCAATGAAAGATCACATCGAGCATCAACAAGAAGTTCTCCAACTTTTAAAGGATAACACCACTTCAGTGCAAAATCAAATGAAACAACACATAGATCAACATCGTAGTGAAAAATGTTTTGATGTAGGTGATTGGGTGTTTTTACTGCTACATCTCAAGCAATCTATTTATGAGAAAGAAATGTTGGCAATACTACATGCACTTAAAAAATGGCGACCTTACCGAATGGGAAGAATCTTCAAGGATGAGGATGTGGAAGCATTGTTTTGTGCTATTTCTATTATCCAACCAGATTGGATAAATGAAGCAAGGGATGAATGGAAGAAGGACGAAGAAGTATGGCCACTTATTCAAAGTTGCAAAAGATCCCAATTCATACAATATTGCCAAAAATTGAAGAGGAAGGAAAAATCATATTGGAACCTGGAGCAGTCACAGAAACAAGAACCTGACAGCTACGAAATCGATCAATTTCAGAGTATCTCATTAAGTGGAAGAACTTACCCGCTAAAGATTCCACATGGGAGGACAAGAATTTTATACATAAGCATCAAGAACTACTCAAACGTTGAGGACAACACTTTTTGAAGGAGAGGGGCATGTTAGGCCCCTATACTGCTAGTGTAACCCCTTATTGTTATTGGTACAACCCACTTATTATATTGATGTACCCATGTAGTGCCCATATTGTTACTATTGTGCCCCATAGAAGCCCACCGTTGTTATTATTGTGCCCTTACATTATTATTGTTATGTCGGCTCTGATTATGTTATGACCCCTTAGACTCCTATATATAGAAAGGAGATCTTTTCATTTGTATCATCCAAGAATTGTTCATTTATGTAATGTAAAGGAGGTTGCCCCCTCGAAGAGGCTGAAGTCTAAGGCGTTGATATATCTTTTCTATCTTTTCTTGAGCTGGTTTCATAACAGTTAAAGTTATCAAACACTTAAGCAAATCAAAATAAATATTGGGTTAAAAGTAATCTTTGATGCATGTAAGTAGTTAATTTAACTGTTCAGGGTCCACGAAAGCCAGTCGTAGACCTTCGCGGAGGTCTAGAGGTTGATTAAATGAAGTTACATCGATAAGACATAAAGGCTTATCGATCTGCACGAAGGCAGATTTAGGGCATAAAACGATATCACGCTGATCTCTGGGTGCGGAAACTTGGTTCCGGCATCCCCCCATACTGCTTCGAGTGAGACTTCAGTCCGCACTCCATGGATTGATGCCGAAAGGGCCAATAGTGTAGGGATTTGTTTGGAGCAACTAACTCTAAACCTGGGTCAGGACCCACTAAGCCAACATCTGCAACATGGATTAGTACAAAGGGGTTCTTACAACACCCCAAAAATGTTTTATCTTTAAAGAGCTTTGAAATTTTAACCTAAGTGAATTAAAAACTATTAATTGCAATAAAACTCACCAAACTTGCTTATTTGGACAACCAAACTTTGTAGCAACCCCAAAATAGTGGATGTGTGGCTCTTCACTCACGTCTTATCGTACACTCTTCGCCCTCTGATTGCCCTACAGCTAAGATGACACAAAAACTTGTGAAAGAAACTAAGCTCTAATCCCTTTAGCACGTCCCCTGCAACGTAGCCAAATATGTTGGGGAAATTATATGTGTTATAATTCCAACATTAAATTATCAATCCAGGACTCGTAAGCTTCGAGGCACAAGAGCAGGTAATGCATGATCAAAGCATCTAATCTAAACTATAAATGAAATCAATTTACTATTTAAGTACATAATTGTTATTTCCAATTGAAACTAGTCAATTAAGGAAAACACGCTCAAACAATACGAATAAGAAATTCTAATTAATGAGCAAACGAAACTAACTCTAATTAATCATAAACCAAGCAATACAAATTATCATTCGAACGATTTCAATCTTAATCTAAGTAATGAAAATCTCAAATCAAACACTAAGATCTATTTAATCTAAATGCAAGAACCTTAAAGCAATCAAGACTAACTCAAAAAGGCATCAATCTTATGCTAATTTCAATTCAAACAAAAATAATTATAATCCAAACTATTTAAGCTAAGAAAATAAACAATACTGTGAGCAAACGAAACTAACTCTAATTAATCATAAACCAAGCAATACAAATTATCATTCGAACGATTTCAATCTTAATCTAAGTAATGAAAATCTTAAATCAAACACTAAGATCTATTTAATCTAAATGCAAGAACCTTAAATCAATCAAGACTAACTCAAAAAGGCATCAATCTTATGCTAATTTCAATTCAAACAAAAATAATTATAATCCAAACGATTTAAGCTAAGAAAATAAACAATATTGCGACAAATCTAATTCCCAAGATCACACAAATATCTACTACTTTTTAACCTCAAATGCATCAACTTCATTAAATTTAAAAACCTCAAACTAACACTATTGAGAATTGAATCTTAAATGAACGCTTTCAAAATCAAACTCAGGAATTATAACACTATCATAATCAAACTCAAGAAATCTATCTCAAATAGAGCTCAGGAAATCAAACCTTGATCAAACTTAGGAAATTGAATTACAACTCAAGAAATCGAAATTCAATCAAACTCGGAAAATCTATTTTATGAAAAGCATTAATATACAACTCTAAATTCAACCACACTTCGACTCTATGGGATCTCAAAATTGAAATACAGTCATCAATATGTCGTCATGTCATTGCTAGTCATTTATAAACATGATATTGCAAGACTTGTTTAAGTACGGGATCACACTGTTTAAGTACAGAATGACTCTGTATAAGTACAAAATGCATAATTATATAATTGATTCAAGCCTACTCTCAGGATGCATGCAATAAATCGATAGGAATTTCAATTTTGCAAATGTTCAAAAGACGTTGATCCATAAATTAATATTCCATACCAATAATATCAACACATCCAAAAAGGATCGAGACTTCAATTCCCAATTAAATCATGCTTTTATTATCCCAATGGTTCAGAGCGACACTACAATTTTAATTAATAATTAACACAACCAATATCATGTTATGTTGTTTCTAAACATTCTTATATAGGCATGACACTATAAGATAATCGTGCTAAAAAAAACAAGAAGACTTCTAATTGAACAAATTTCTTGATGAAATTCACACTTTGAATGTAAATCCTATGATCTAGATAATCTAAAGGACTTGTTTCCAGTTTTGGTGGGCCCTTGCCACTCCTGGAGCAAGCCTAAACTAACTCAATAAAAATGAAATTCAAAACACAGTCATAATCCTTACAAATAATTTAGAGATGAAGCCAAAATTCAATTAAGATTCAATTATTATTACAAAAGAGCTTCAATCCATCATTTATTCCTTCCCTGCTTCTCTTTCTTTTAAAAACCTCCCCCAGAAGCTTTCAATACAAACCATGGAGAGCCATTTATAAGTTTTACAAAGCGAATTAGTCATTTTCCTCAATTATGGAAAATTGAACAATTTTAACAAAGCGACCCCAAAGATATTGGCATATCTTCCTAACCATGGCGAATTTTGGAAAATTGTTTGGAGGGAACCTAACTTGTTATATTTTCAACAAAAACCTCTCTTGTATTTGTGTCATTCAAATCCATATCCTCGGAAATCGTGCCCAAAGTTGCTTGTCTAGCTCTTTTTGCAAGATTCTAAAACTCTGGAAAAACAATGATTTTTTATACAACTACCTCCAAGACCTGCTTATACATTTTAGAAAAAATATAATTTGGAGAAATGGTTTTGGATATAGATAATTGGTCATAAACAAACCCATTTGTTCATGTTTTCCAGATTCACCTCCAGATGCACGAAAATCGAGGTCAAACTTGGCAGTTTGGAAACTGTGCACATTTTGAGCAGATTTGTTAATTAGCTCCTAGGGACCCACATGTGAGACCTGGTTGCAATCCAACACATGGAAAGGTATTAAAACATTATTTTTTACAATAACCTCCCTCGGTTTCCCCGGAAGCGTGTCGAAATGTCGAAACCCCAAATTGGATATTCTCATACTCTTACTTGTACCAACTAGTTCAACTAACTTATGAAGAATTTCGATGATGGAACCCTATGACAAATGAACTTAGCAAAACCTTCATTATTAAATCATGGAAAAATCATCTTTAATCATAGAAAATATAAGAAAACTAATGATAATCAACCATGAGGCGTAAGATGTGAATTGGCGACAAGTGATAGAATTATGGTGTGAAATGAGTGTAATAGTACATGAATATAGGTTATGAATGGTGGTATTGAATGATGAAAACATGGGCATATTTGAGGCCCAACAAAATCCTCAACTATCAAGATTCATAACTCCAGTTTTTTGATTAAATGTAGTTTATAATTTTGTAATTTTACTTTGATATATATTAATGCCTTGGTATCACCTACTCATTACACAATTTAACACCACAACATGTGCGTTATTTTATACATGATTTTCTTGCTCTTTTAAAATACAAGCTCCATTCACAAACCTTCCTTTCCAACACCCAAAATTTCTCCTCACCATCAGGACCAACATGCCTTGACATCCCCTCTCTTAGCACCCATATTTTCTCACTGGTTTTCACAAAGTCATCTCGCAACTATGTAAAACTTTAACTTCTCATACTAGACATAGCCATCCAAGTTTCAAAAATGTCAATGTTATATCTAAGGATAGAACTGAAAACTTGTTCGAACCAAGGCAAACATGAATACGACTAATAGGAAAGAAGAGTCACACATAGAAAGGACTAGTCATAACAAAACTTGTCCAATAAAAGGGAGAACATTCATTGAGGTGAAAAGATACATATGCATAAGTGGAACACACTAAGCATGTGAGATACAAAGAAAGACATCATACATAGAAAGGAATAGTCATATCAAAATATGTCATAGAAAAAGTAGAATATTTACTGAGGTCCAAAGATACAACATATGCATAAGAAGTGAAACATAGGAGACATGCTAGTCATTTATGAAAAAAAAAAAAAAATTGTGATAAACATGGTGATAAATTTTATTTATTTTTATGAGAGATAACCTGTTAAAAATGAGTTTTTCTGTAACTATAACTCTTTAGACATTGCATAAGAAGGGATAACAAAGGTTGGGAAAAGAAGTCGACTTTTTCTTTTTGAAAAAAACCCTTGATTCAACTATTTCTTGACAATATTTTAGTTGATCATCTTTAGAATTCAATGGAATATAATCGACAACATAAGGCATATGATCTATTGAATTCACAGGCTTATAGGTCTTCTTCAATGCAAGGCTTCCTACATTTACCGTTGTCATCTTGCCATCAGATGTTGACCCCACAGAGAGGGAAAGTGTATGAGAAACCTTTCTCCCAAGCCCTTTAATGAGTTTGGCTTGATGTTGACCCCACAGAGAGGGAAAGTGTATGAGAAACCTTTCTCCCAAGCCCTTTAATGAGTTTGGCTTTTTTAGTTTTCAAATGCTTGAGAGATTTCCTTTTATATCTCTCTGCACCCAAAAAAATCTCCATAAAGCAAAAGCTTCGACATGACTTGAGTAGGACAAATAAGGTTGTCTCATTTAAACACCATATATTTTCGATTAGGCTCGTGTTTATCATGAAGAGATCCCTCTTGAGTGATCAGAGTTTCAAGTGCTTTAATGATTTCATTAGTGCTCTTAGCACTAGCACGATTTCTTGAACTTTGTTTTCTGAATGTAAGCTTTGATGCCACTACTTTGGTGCTTTAATGATTTCATTAGTGCTCTTAGCACTAGCACGATTTCTTGAACTTTGCTTTTTGAATGCAAACTTTGATGCCACTACTTTGTTCAACTGAAAATCGGGTTGTCTCCTCCAGACACAATAGAATTTCAATTAGGCTTGTGTTGATCATGAAGAGATCCCTATTTAAGCATCACCTTAGAAGAAATAACAAAGGTTGGGCAAAGAAAATTACAGATCATGGAAAATATACCTAGAAATTTGGAAACATGCATGTTTAAGGCATCCTTTGAAGGTAATACTAGAAGGCCAGAAACCACCTTTTGATTTTTGAAAAAAAAACCCTTGATTCCCCTATTTCCTGACAATCTTTTTGTTGCTCATCTCAAGACTTCAATTTACTACAATTGAGAGCGGAAGCCATCTAATCTACTAAATTCACATGCTTACAGGTCTTCTTCAAGGCAGGGCTTCTTACATTTACCGATGTCATCTTGCCATCAAATGTAGACCTTACAAAGAGGAAAAGCGACGAGAAACCTTTTTCCCCGGCCCTTCACTTGGTTTGGTTTTCTTAGTTTTCAAATTCTTTAGTGATTTCCTTCGGTATCTCTTTGTGCCCGACAAATCTCCATCAATAAGAAAGCTCCAACACGACTTGAGTAAGAAAAATTGGGTTGTCTCCTTTACACACCATAGAATTTTGATTAGGCTTGTGTTGATTGTGAAGAGATCCCTCTTGAATGATTTGAGGATTTCAAGTGCTTTAATGCTTTCATTATTGCTCTCATCACTAGCACGATTTCTTGAATTTTGCTTTCTAAATGCAAACTTTGAAGCCAATTCTTTGTTGAGCTTAAAATCAGGTTGTCTCCTTTAGAAACCATAGAATTTCAATTAGGTTAATTTTTATCATGAAGAGATACCTCTTTAAGCATAACATCAAAAAGGATAACAAAGGTTCGATAAATAAAATTACATATCATGGAAAATGTACCTAGAAATTCATAAGCATCCCTGTTTAAGGAATCCTTTGAAGATAATGCAGGAAGGCCAAAAGTTGCCCTTTTTTTTTAATAAATCCCTTGATTCCCTTATTTCTTGACAATATTTTTATCTCATCTTAAAAAGTTCAAACGACTACAATCGATCGACAGTAGAGGCCATCTGATCTACATTTCGAAAAATCTGATGTCCATAACGAAAGACAATGACCAAACGATGAAGTTTGAGAAGGAGAATATGAGAATCTTTCCTTTGTCTCACTCTGGTTCTTCCCTTTCATGGTGGAGACTTGTGTATCATTACTAAATGTTATTATTAGTCAAAATAGCCAGATGAAATTATTTAAAGCCAAGGTTAACTCTGATATAAGTGTTTGCACTGGAAAAGATGAAGAATATAATTTTTTCTCAACATGCACGAGTCATTTCGCAACAACATGAAAAAATTTGCACCTGGAAACCATTCATTGTACTTTGCCTTTCGCAACAACATGAAAAAATTTGCACCTGGAAACCATTCATTGTACTTTGCCTTTGTTAGAAAAGGGTTTATTCGTCAAAGGAGAAAATCCCCTAAATTCACTCAGAGAAAACTCGTTGTTCACTCCAAACCACATACCGAGTAAAAGTAGATAGAAGGCTCCTTCAAAGAACTCGGTCGTCAACAGAACCCTTTGGAATTCTAGCGGGTTAGGAATACCGAGTAAAAGCAGATAGAAGGCTCCTTCAAAGAACTCGGTCGTCAACAGAACCCTTTGGAATTCTAGCGGGTTAGGAATACACAAATGAATTAGGGAACCCTGGGAATTTGGATTTAAACCTGAGAAAATAAATGATGTTGGCTCTAAAACTTGAATTGGCTTATATGTTATTATCTCTTCTCCTGCGGCTAGAGATAGGTGGAAGCATATTGGTAAAGATCTAAATCTAGTATCTAGATCCAAAGGCAGTCCCGGTGAGTGAATCAATTGAACGCCATTGTTCCCCAAGTTTCTTGTAACGCGGGTGATGTAGTTTTTCCCTAACGATGCCCTAAGTCTCATTGTCTTTTAACTAACTATTTTTTCCCTAATTATTTACTAACTATTCAAAGGTTGGGCAAAGAAAATTACAGAGCATAGAAAATGTACCCGGAAATTCGGAAACATGCCTGATTAATGCATCCTTTGAAGGTAGTGCAGGAAGGCCAGAAGTCGCCTTTCTCTTTTTGAAAAAACCCTCGAGTCCCATGTTTCTTGAAAAAGAATTTGTTGTTCATCGTCAGAGTTCAAATGACTCCAATTGACTAACAGAGGCCATTTGATCTACATTTCAGAAACGTCGGTGTCCATAATGAAATACAACGACCAAACGATGAAGTCTGAGAAGGGGAATATGACACTCTTTCCTTTGCACCACTCTGGCTCTTCTCTTTCATGATGGAGTCCCGTGTATCAGATGAAATTACCTGAAGCTAAGGAGCACTCTGATTTGAGTCTTCACGCTAGAAAATATGAAGAAAATAAAAGTTTCTCAGCATGCACAAGTCATTTCGCAACCACTTCAACAAACCTGCACTTGGAAATCATTCATTGTGCCCTACCTTCGCTAAAAAAGGGTTTAATCATCGAGGAGGAAATCGCCTGAATTCACTCAACCCACCGTTCACTCCAAACCACTGACCGAGTAAAAGCAGACAAAAGGCTCCTTCAAAGAACTTAGTCGTCAACAGAACCCTTTGGAATTCTAGAGGGTTACGGAAAATGCAAATAAATTGGGGAACCCTCGGTATCTGGATTTGGACCTGAGCAAATAAATGATGTTGGCTCTAAAACTTGAATCGACTTATATGCTATTATCTCCTCCTACGGCTAGAGATAGGCAGAAGCATATTAGTAAAGATTCAAATTCAGAGTCTTTAGATCCAAAGGCAGTCCCTGTGAGTGAATCAATTGACCGCCATTGTTCACCAAGTTGCTTGTGACGGAGCTGATGTTTTTCCCTGCAGTTTTTCCCTAAATGTGCCCAAAGTGTCATTGTCTTTTAACTAACTATTTTTTCCCTAATTATTTGCTAACTATTTATTCAACGACACACCCTTATTCAATTGTCTAATAGGTTACATACCAGTACAAGTACAAAGTGACAGCTAGGAGATTTCTTCTTTAAAAAAACGCTTCACAGCCTAATTATATTTATAAATAATAAAGTATTTTTTAATTTCATTAAATTTCTTTTTGTTAAATATGTAATAATGATTGATTAGTTAATTTATATTAATAAAAAATGACATTGGTTAAGCTTAAATGTCATACATTTTAACTTTAGTGGTCGTGCCATATGAAAACATACATGGATCATTTTTATGCTTTTGGTTTATAATTGGTCGTAGCGTGATTCCTTGTTATGAAAATATTATATTAGCGCGTAGTGTGATTCCTTGTTATGAAAATATTATAATCAATTTTAAACTATTCTTAAGAGGTATATTTATCAATATAATTTTTTAGGTTTTCATATTGTGTTGGATTTTAGCACATAATTTTACTTTTCAGAATCTGAATTAATTGATTTATTATCTCTTTATCTCACTAATGGTAATATTAAAACTTAAATTATGTTTTATTTGTAATAATGAATTTGTTTTATTAAAGTTAATATATATTTATATTCCAATTTATTTAATCTAAGACTATTTTAGATAAGATTTATCTTTTTATCTTGGACGCGGGTGTTAACTACGGTAATTAATTTGATTAGACGGAGTGACGGCGGACAGGGCGGCCACATGGCCCTCTGCAACCTTTCCAATGCCACTTTGAATGGCATTCATGGCACCTCGCATGAGCGATTTAATGCCTGCACGAATCGAGGCAGGGCCATTACCCACTTAACAATGGAGCCGGAGAATTTTCCTATTATTCTGCCCCTGATTCACTATGTCTGCCCTCCGCAGGCGGGAGAGCCGAATGAATGCATCAGCACTGGCCGTAGATGTTGGCTTGTGAGCTGCATTGATTTGGGTAATGGCTTCCACCATTCCCACACCAACCTCTGCAATTCGACTCATGACCTCCAGCCCTCTGTAATTTCCGCGCATAGCTCTTTTATCAATTCCTCTTCTGGTCCTATTGACTTTCTCCCTGTTCCCATATCCACTATGGTCCGCCATCGTATGCACAACCAACGTGGTGGCACGTGAGGCGGAAGTTCTCATCCCCTGCTCTGCCTAGCCTTGACTCTGCTTCCCCTTCCTCCTCTGCCGAAAATCCCCAACAGCACAGTTTCACAGGCTAGTATCCAGATACAAGCAGTGGCAGAGGCAGAGCCAGCCTCCACCGCTCAAGTCGTGAAGCTGCAGTCGTTCGCACTGCAACCTTTCCCCTGCCTCCGCATCCTGCTCCTCACACCACGCAGTTTCGGTTTCACAGCTCTTTGAACCGCCCGGTTATAGTAGCTACTGTCTCAATTTTCATTACAGAAGAGACTGAGCAGCATGTTCCCCTGGATAATTCTACGGAGGACGCGAACAGAATTGGCCCAAGCAGCAGGAATAGGGGCAACAATGACGAGCAAGAAGCTGATGAAGGTCGGAACAGAAGGCATGGCAAAGCCATTGTTGGCAGTCAGCATGTTGAAACGGGCGTTCACAGTTACACGCAGGCCTCGGAGAGACGTCTGGGTGACACGTCAAGCCCGCATGTTGAGGCTTGCAGCATGGAGGAAGGCCATCAAGAGCTGGGATGTGGCGAGTTGGACAACCCAGATGACTGGGCATGTCCAATTGTGGGGGAGCCCGCTCCGGAAGACTAAGCGCCGTGTGTCGTGTTTGCCAGGTGGAATTTTTGTCTTGTTCTTGGTTTAATTTTTGTCTAGTCTTATGTGTCCTCAAGATAAACTGTTGGTCTTGGTAATGATCTGTTTATAATTGCCACCCCTATGTGGGTTAATTTTTGGATATATTTTGGACATATCTTTGGACTAGTTTCCCCTCTGTTGGGGCAATGATAAACAACTATCATGGATGCATGTTGATTAAGGTTGGGTTTTTTTGCGGCCAAGAATCACTATAATTACTTTTTTTGTATCATATTAATATATTAACCTTACTTAGAGAGAGAACAAAAAAAAAAAAGAAGAAGAAGAAGAAGAAAGAGGTAGAAGAAAAGAAAAGAAAAGAAAGAAAAAGAAAAAAGAAGAAAAGAAAATATTATTTTTTAAATAATATTAAAGTATATATATAATATAATAAAATTATGAAACATAATTTACATTACAAAACCAAACAATAATAAAAATCAATCATGTCTGATTTCTATAACACTATAATGCTTTAACTTATATATAATTTATACATATATATATAATATATATGCTTTTTTGCTTTTGTTTTTAAACCAAAGAATTTATAGAGAATCGTTAATCTCAAAAGATTGGCTGCCACTATTACACCAAGTATAAATATTTCATAAATGACTCAAACAAGTCAATTACAACATGTCTCCAAAGAGTATTGGAAAAAAAATTGTTCACCAAATCACTTGAGCTAAGATCCTTTGACACAACAAATTGTAATGTTACTATAGTCATTATATATAATTTTGTATAATTAAAATGATGTATCCATAAGATTGCAAGAAATGGAAATTTGATCTTCAAAATTTAAAACAAAAATTCTAGTAATTTAATGTATATGTTACACAACTCCCTGATTGGGGTGAAAATTGAAAAAGGTAAGGAGGTTGGGGGCGAGCCTGCCGCCCCACCAACGAGTGGAACATTTATGAGGGGGTGGCATGGCCAACCCCCTTCATGCACAACCAAGCAAGCTCTCATTTATTAATTAACCTGGAAAGTGTTCATCCCGATTTTTGCCTTATTCGCAATACTCTCCCTTTGCATCTTTTATGGTGGAATACGTTCCTGCCCTCACTGTAGGTGGGATTTATTTTGAATGCCATTGGTGACGAGGGGCTAGTGCATGACAATTTAACTATATTCCTAGGAAATTATTTCTTTCTTTCCTTTGTAACGAGCCTAACTATGACAATTATTAGCATTACGGCAATCTCTTTTTGTTTGGGCTATGGTTTAGTCTATGGTCTTTGGAAGGCTTGGTGCTCGCAACATGAGTGGGATGGAAGAATAAATGACAATGTTGATTGTTTTGACAGGGTTGTTGGTTGGCTCAAGAGTTTCTCTCCAAGGTTGGAATCGTTTGTATTAGTGGTCGCCTCGACACCTTCAACCCTGTTGAAATTGAAAGTTGGGATGAAGATGAAGACAAGAGTCTATAATTGGGTACTTCATGAGACTACTACCTTTGTTATTATGTCCTTAGATTGTGAGCTAATTGGCTAACTCTATAGATGGGTGCACAATGTTTGTTGGGTTCTAGTTGCATGGTTGGAGGTGTATTGCAATCAACTTGAAGTATTATCTTATACGAGTAGTCTTTGCTATCCTCTTATTTCTCTATTCCCTTGCACAATGATTCGAAATTATGAAGGGAACGAAGTGAAATACAGAGTTAGAACCAAAATACAGAGATATAGAGAAACTTGACTTTAATTAATAAATGGAAAATGTTTAAATTGTATACATGCGAAATGAAAACAAACTAGATTTATCGGTGGTAGCTTATCTCTGAGAAGAGATGTGACAAATACGTCCCTACCTAAATTGTGTTAGAATGAGGCTTCAAGGCCTTTTTATTATGAAGAAGTAATGGAAAATCGTAAACATCAAAAAACTATTGGAATGTCAACTTCTCGGGGTTGTAACTTTGGCATATGATATCCATTTGGAACGCATGATAGCCCATTGGAAAGGTCTATCCAAGGAGTACAATTTTCGATTTTCGATGGTGGTATAAAAATAAACAATGTAAACTTTGAAATGAGAACTATAAATTCAAAATGGGAACTCTGGCCAAAAAACCCCGTAAAAAAAATAAAAACAATGCTAAAAACGAAAAGTGTTGATGCTGGAATAACACCTTTATTTTTAGGGTAACTTTTCAATATGTTTTAAAAATGGCAGTGAAAACCAATTTTTTGTGCAAAAATTGTCCAAAAAACACCCTCAAAACGAAGTGTTGATGTTTGAATAACATTTTTTTTCAATGGTAAATTTTGTGCAAAAAACAACCTCAAAACGAAAAGTGTTGACGCTTGGATAACAAAAAAATTTCAAGGATAAAATTTCAACATTTCAAAATAATAGCATAAAATATTTTATCATGACCCCGAAAAACATTAAAATTTCAAAAATAAATGAA
>APFE031330171.1:112151-125605 GCA_000404065.3 Pinus taeda | reverse complement strand
TATATCAAAAACACATTTTTTTTATAAGTTTAAAATGTGTTTTTTATAAGCTTATTTTTGTAGAATTGAGACTTCTGTGATTTGTCATAGTTATAAGGAGGGCTTCAGCGTAAATCACATGAGAAAGATTTCTGCCAACGCTTTTCGAACCAACCAATGTGGTTCATCGTCAGGACAAGTTGAAAATACAGATCTAGCTCATCGATTTAAATAGTCTAAACAGAGACTCCAACGGCTAAAACACTCTAACGGTTACTTTATCATTCAAGAACCCCAGTCAAACGCCCTCTAATTAATTTAAAATTAAAATATTATTATATTCAGAGTTAGGTTAATAATACATTTATTTAAATTCAAATATTACCCCAATTATGCGTAAAAATATATACATATATATATGTTAATATTTATTTAATTAATTCATTAAATCTAACCTAAAAATATATGTATATTCTAATACTTTAATTATTGTACCTAATCTTCTAAATGCCCTATTTGTTATTATTGTTCTCTTAATTGCAATTGATCTTATTTATAATTGATTTATAATTAATTTTATGGAAGACGGTTAAATTGGGTCAATTAAAATTAATTTATTAATATATTGAAATAATAATGTATTATATATAAGATAATTATTAAGATTATATGTGTAAAATAATAATATATATAATACATACTATAAGAATAATTAGTTAACTAATTTATACTAATATGTATATGTCCTAAATAAAATACGAGGGGTTATATGTATTAATTTAATAGAAAAAAGGTTAAAATTAGGATAATTGAGGATTAATTTGATATTATATATTATATGTATAAACATAATAATATATATAAATAATAGAATAATAAATATTAATTAATTGATGTATTTAAGTAAAACTATAATAATACTATGTTATGGTAATGCTATTAATTAATATAATATTAAATAAGGAAATACATATTAATAGAACTAAATGCTTATGTATTTAAAATTATAATGAAGAGGGAGATATTTCCTATTAATCTAAAGGCTATAAATGACTGTTTAAATGTAATGCCATATGTTTTAATATAGTTATTACTAATATAAGTAATAAATTTTGAATAATTTAAGCTCAATTTTAATACAATCTACATAAAAAAGCAGTACTGCCCAAGAGGAGGATGATCCTACGAAGAACAACGCTGCCAACGATAGGCGAAAACCGGACTCACAAGAACAAAAACACGCCCACCCAGAGAAAGAACCTGGAAGGAAGAAAACTTAAGCTGACAGCGCAGGGATCCAATTTCTACTAACCTTCCACCCATCATCTCTGTTGAGATTGATGGGTCTTCGCTCAATTTCGATAGCTTCCCTTAACTTGCGATGATGAAACCGATCCACCCTGGCAATGACTTTGGCCTCCTCTATGCAGACATGATGCTTAGTTTTGTCCACATGCTCTGCAAGAGCTGAGGACTTTATTCTACCATGCCTCAGGTCCGCTGCGTGCTCACCAATCCTCTGTTGGATGGAGCGCCCTGTTTCCCCTATATAAGGGGTCCCACAAGAGCAAGGAATCAGATAGACCCCTTTCATGTCTTTGGGGTCGACCGGATCCTTTACTGACCTCAGGGAGTTACGAATGGTTCTGAGAGGCCTGAAGGTTGAGGGGATACCAAACCTCCTAAGGATCCGAGCAATCCGATCCGTGGTCCTTGGATATATGAAATATGGACACCTGGATGGTGCTCTTTAGGCTCTTTTTTACTAAAAGCATTTTTGGAGCAGTAAGGAAAGCCTTTTGGCCAAGGTGCCTGCTATATCCGTTCTCCACAAAGACATCGAGAAGATGGTTTTCTCTCCTATCCAGGTTTTCTTTATCCAAAATCCTGAGGGCACGCGTAGCCAGGGTGTTGAGAACACCCATCTTCTGAGCAGGGAAATGATGGGAATCAGCGTGAAGATACTGCTCAGTGTGAGTCTTCTTACGGTACACCGCGTGTGAGAGAGAGCCGTCTAACCTCCTGGAAATAAGAATATCTAGGAAAGGGAGGCTGCCATTGACCTCCTTTTCCATGGTGAACTTTATGGCAGAGGACTGGCCGTTGAGGTGATCCAGGAAACGATCGAGCTCTTCATGGCCATGGGGCCAGATGACATTGGTGTCATCTACATATCTTTTCCACAGCTTAGGAAGGAGGCGGGCCGACGCTAGAGCCTTGGCTTCGAAATCTTCCATAAAAAGATTTGCCACGATCGGGGAGAGGGGGGAACCCATGGCAACGCCACAGGTTTGTTCATAGAACTCCCCTTCGAAACTGAAGAATGTGGAAGTGAGACATACCTCCACCAGATGCGCGGTGTCCGGATCTGTTAGGCGATGTATCACTTCCATGGCTTCTCTAATGGGAATGCACGTGAACAAGGAGACAACATCAAAGCTGACAAGATTGTCTTCAGGGTCCAGCCTAATGTCCTCGAGAACCGAGATGTAGGACGCAGAGTCCTTCACGAAGGACTCAGTACGGCCCACGAGAGGTTTCAGCTTCAGAGCCAGGAACTTGGCTAGAAGGTAGGTTGGACCCCCGATGGTGTTGACAATAGGCCTCAGCGGGACCCCCTCCTTGTGAATTTTAGGCACCCCATAAATTCTAGGAGCGATGGGGTTGCTCTCAATGAGCTTACGGGACAGAGCCCCCACCGAGCTGCTCGACTTGATAGCGAGAGCCACAGCCTTGGAGATTTTCTTCAGAGGGTTTTTGGTCAGTTTCTTGTAACTGCCACTGCTGTGAAGATGATCCAACATCTTGCTCCGGTAATCTTCTTTGTTGAGGATGACCGTCGCCCCTCCTTTATCCGCCTTAAGGACCACAATGTCCTCATTCTGGTTTAAGGACTTTAAGGCAGCTATCTCCTCTTTGCCGAGGTTCCTTCGAGGAGGCTTAGCCTTCCTAAGGACCACAGCACAATCCTGTCTGATAGTATCCTTGATGTTATCAGGCAGATCTCTAATACCCTGCTCCACATCACAAATAATGTCGTCAACAGGGATTTTTCTAGGGGCAAGGGCAAAGTTTAGGCCCTTGCTAAGAAGATCAAAAACAAACGGGGAGAGGGGAAAGCTAGAAAGGTTAACCACCTTACTCTTTCGCTCCGACGAGGGGGGAGAGACCTTTTTGGAAAGGTCCTCTTGCACCCTAATACTGCTAGGGCCCTCAATGCCTTCCGGACAAATTAAAGCTAAACTTGACTTACCTCCAATATCAACAAAGATGTTGCCGCTATCACTAGATATCCTATTATTACTATCAATTTTATTATCAAATTCATTAATAATAGGAATTATATTCTCGCTTTCTAACTCTTTAATAATGTTATCGGTATTATTCCTAGACTTAGGTGAATCATTAACTATGTTGCTATAGATATTATTATCAAGTATAATATTCCCTTTGCTAGACCCTTTCTTATATTCTTTATTCATGTTATTTAAAACGCGAGACTTATTAACTCTATTGCAATTCTTATCTTTTAAGCTATACTCAATTGCATCCAAATTACTTTTAATCAAACCACCGCTATCGTTCAGGTTAGAACCCAAGATAGAAGCGCTATCACTCAAATTAAAAATGCGGATATCAAAACTCGGACTCTTACCTTGAGGGCTGATAACCTTACTGCTGAGCAATGATACCTTGGCTGCGTTGACCGAGCCCTCGGCTTGGCTACCGCTGCACCACGTACCGTCCCTGCTGGCGATGTTAAGCCCTACTTCATGAATTCCGGCAACCGGAGCTTGATACCGTTCAGAGTCTGAACGTTTCACCTTTCTTAATCCGCAATTTTTAACCGGTGAGGACGACGCAGGGATCAGGCAATCGTCATCGATCCAACTGCTACCTGGGGGTCTAACACCGCCTGTACGCTTACAGCTAGAGCTGCCCGAGCGGTCTGCGCAACCATTCTACTTACTTAATTTTATATATATAAAATTTTTAATTTTTTTATTTTTTTTATTTTTATTTTTCCAAATTTCTTTTATGGTTTATGAAACAATTTTTTTAACATATTTTATTTTTTGTTTGTCTGTTTTATATATATTTTTTATATTGTTTTTTTTAACTAATTAACATTTAAAAAAAAGAAAAATAAAACAACTTGAAAATTTGTCTAGTAATCATAATTTTTTAAAAAAATAGACATTATAAAGTGTGAAAAATAAGTCCTCTAAAGAGAAAAGGTACGTTGCATCTACACGTTTAAAAATCAGCATGAAAATCACTAATATTTAAAAACAAATATTTATATTTGATACAAAGAAAATTTAAAATGTCAAAAATATGCTCCCAATAAAAATGAGTGTATTCTGTTTAACCACTTTGAAAATCGGGTCACATTTTTACTACCCCTACGAAACGGGTAATCGTATCAGTTATTTAAAGTGCCAAAAACTATGCTCTAAAAAAAATATGTGTGTTCTACATTGCCCCTTTTCAAAATCAGGTCAATTTTTTATTATCTCTACGAACAAGTAACAATATCAGTTCCCGTTTCAAAGTTTACGTTGTTAATACCATCAACATGTTTTCCCAAAAAATGTTGCTTAGGAACTCAAAACAACTTCATAAGTTCAGGACCTGAGAACTGTCTAAATAGGAAAATTGTGTCATGAGCAAGTGGAATAGGTGGGTGGCCACCAATATCCACTTGGATCAGTGCTCTCCCCTTAGGAAACAATCGTATCCATTGTGTTGAGTGCCTAAATGATATGGGAAAACTTTTGTTAAACTTTCCCCCTGGTGAACCACATACCTTGGTGTCGGAGTCGGCCTATTTTGACAACATGATATAGCTAGACCCTTTGTTGGTAAGTGCTCTTAATATATGTGTCCATGATTTGATCAGTTGTGGCATGTTCAATGCAATCTAAGTTGATCTCTATCCATGTCATTCGCTCTACAATTTCTTGTGTGTCCAATAATGGTGGAAACTATGGTTGAAGGCAGTCCATATTGAACACTCAGTGCAGGATAAGGAATAGGAGGATACTTACCTCAAAATGATTGTCAACTGCAACTATGGTGATGGTGTAAGGTCCATAGCGAAGTGGTTAAATCTTTCAATGGGGCCCTACGAGGCATTCCTTTTTCACATGAAACCAAAACCTTATATCCCACTTGAAACTTATGTGGCACCCGATGTTGATCATGGTGTTGTTTATATTTAGTATTGGCTTTATGCAAGATATCATGGATTTGTTGGCAAATGCTTTGAATTTGTTCAATAAACTTAGTATCATTTTCAATTTTGTATTGAACATGTGTATACTTTGACTATGTAATTGCAAGGGGAAGTGCGACATCAATGGGACCTAATGGTTGAAATCCCATGCCCACCTGAAAGGTGTTGTGGCCATTTGAGCTATGGAGAGTTTTATTGTAGTTGTGTTGAACATAGGGGAGACTCTCATCCCATGTGCGTGTATGATTGGAGTTGTACATGTGCAAAATGTGCGCAATCATCTTGTTGATGACCTCCATCTAGCCATCATTTTGGGGGTGGAAAGCAGTTGATTTGGTGAGCTTAGTGTCCAATAATGACTAGAGGCTCGAAAAAAATGTTCTTAGAAACCTACTATCCCAATTTGAGATGGTGGTATGGAGGACCCCAAATGTACCCACACCCATTTGAAGAAGAGTTTGGTAGTGGCTTCTGTTGTGATACTATTTTTGTAGGCAGTCAAGATGGTCATCTTAGAAAACCTATCAACAAATATGAACACACAATCATTGCCATGCTTGGTAGAAGGAAGGCCAGACATATAGTCCATCGAGATGGATTCCCAAGGCCATTCAGGAGTATGCAGAGGGTGTACAAGCCTTTCTTCTTAATGGTTGCTTTGACAATGGCATAGGTGGTGCAAGACCTGATTTGCTTACAAGCATCCAATGAAGTTTCAGCCAATAAAAATACTTTTTTATTAATACCGTTGTCTTCTCCACACCAAATTTGCCCTGCTATCTGATTGTAATGTGCCTCCTAGATTAGCTTGGCATGCTTGCTTAAAGGAATAGAAACGTGTCCCAAGTAGCACAACAATGCATCTTAGAGGTGGAAGTTTAGAACTTACTTGTGTTTCATCAACATCTGGTATGTGGCAGCAAATTCTAAATCATTATTGTTTAGTTATGGCCATCTAAAGGTATTGTTCTCACAAAAGTTGAGAATAATGGTTATTGCCACAACTGGGGGCCGATTGAGGCAATCTGCAATGTGATTGGTGCTACCCTTCTTGTATTTAATGTTCAAATGGAATTGTTGTAGATAAGTGGGCCATTTCTGATGATGGTCATTTTGTAACTTCCCTTGTGTTTGCATAAATTGAAGGGGCCAATGATCATTTCCTTCCCTAGAATGTAATGTTTCCATTGGTAGCAGACCTACACAATGGAATACATCTCCTTATCATAGGTCGGTTATCTCCAAATAGTATCAGAGAGTATCTCACTATGATAGGCCATTAGACATCCTTGTTGAATGAGGACCCCACCAATGACATAGTCAGAGGCATCTATATCAATATTAAATGGATATTGCAGGTCTAGCAGAGTGAGGATTAGTGCAGAGAAAAGGTGGCACTTCATGTTATTTAATGCCTTTTGTTGTGACTGGACCATAAAAAACTTTTCTTTTGCTCCACCCTTAGAAACTTAACTTAAGGTCCAAGCAATATAAAAGAAACCCAACACGGATCTTCAGTAGAAATGAGTAAGGTCCAAGAAGCTATGAATCTTTGTTAGAGTTGTCAAGAAGTCCAATCCCGAATGACTTGGACCTTAACTGGATCCACATGTTCACATTTCTCATCAATAATATAACCCAAATATCAAACATTGTCCATGCTAAAGGAGAAATTTTCCAAGTTGTCACATAGATTGTGTTGTCACAGGGTATGAAGGTGTAGAAATTTCCCATTGTAGATCACCTAATAATGCAATATAATAAAGCAAAATACTTGATCTACTTCTACAAACATACTTACAGAAGCTTAATCGATTATGAGAAAGATCAAATAGAATACATATAACAAAGAATGAGAAAGCAATCACACATGAACACAGAAGAATACTCTGGGGAAAGCCTCAGCTAAAAACCCCGATCTCTATATTATCATACAAGTGGAAATATGTTTAGATTACACAAAGCTTTAGCTCACAAGCTATCCATATCTCAGTACAATCCCTCTGCTGCTCATAGACAATCAAAGGCTTCTTACAAACCTTCTCCTATGCCCTCCAAGCCTCCTATTTCCTTGCGCAGTTTCTCCTGAGGTCCAATGCTACCACCTGTGTGAATTCACCTCTCGCACAACTCACCAAACTCAGAAATAACTGTGCAATCCTGAAGGAGATAATTCCTTCTGCATGGATGAATTTCCTATATAGGAAAAATCCTCCAACTGATAGTACATTATCCCTTCCTTTGATCTCAACTGGGTCTCAGACTGAAATGACATGCATGAGTTATTTATGAGAGAATATTTAGTTATCTGAAGTGCAACAGTTACATGCATGGATGCATTAACTAACTAAACTCACTATCAATTCCACAAACCGTTGGAACTAATTTAACTGGACTTAACTTAGTTAACTGAGCTAACTAATTACAACTCAAAGTACAACTCATCCTGATCTCCTTAATCAAGGGATAACTTCCTCAATCAAAGGGGAAATTGTTGCATGTCTTCACATATACTTCATGTTTGATTTTCTACAGCTAATTGACTCAAGATGAATTAATTAATTATTTTTCAAACAACTGTTGAGACCAAATTTTAATTTTAATTCTCAATTTTAATTCAAGGACTAATTAAAAATTGGAATCTATCCCAAAATGATATTTATAGCAATGTTATTTTTAGCATTTCTATTTTTTGTTATTTCCAATAGAGTTGTAGTATATCCTAAAATGCTATTTTTAGCATTTCTTGTTGCCATTTTCAACAGAAGGACATGTCGAATATGTTGCAAGTGTTTTACCCAACTCAAGTTGAAGATGAGGATATCATCGAGATATACAACCATGAAGGAGTTGGTGAAAGGCTACAATATGTCATCCATTAACCTCATGAATTTTGTTGGGGCATTCGTCAACCCAAAGGGTATGACCAACCATTCAAAAATAACCTCGTTAGACTTGAAAGAATCCTCCCACACATCAGTTGGTTCTACTGGAACTTGGTGATAGCCAGAATTGAAATCAATCTTACTGAAGTACTTTCCCCCCTTGAGCTAGCCAAGAAGGTCGTAAATCCAGGGAATTGGGTACCTATTCCAAGTTGTAATTTTTCTCAAAGCCTGATAATCAATGCAGAGTCTTCATGTCCCATCCTTCTTCTGCTTGAATACAATTGGGCTCCCATAGGGTGAGGAACTTGTTTGGATGCACACTTTCTATAGTAGCTCTTATATCTATTTCTTGATTTCCTAATTTTCTGCTTGATTTCCTAATTTTCTAGAGGAGAGCAGTGGTAGATTAGTGATCTAGGAGGCTCCATGAGACCTCAAAATCGAAGTGCTAAAAAATTGATGAAAACAACACCATTTCAAAGATATTGACGAGACGATTCCAACACAACTTGCATCATGTTAAACAAAGCTCGTATGCAAAATTTATGAGGTTTTGAAATTTGTACCAAACAATAAATGAGGAGTCAATAGAGCCGCCCCGTGGCAACACCAAAAGAATTCCACGTGGCACTATAGGACATTAATGTGGCATTGAGTTGGTGGTTGATTGGGCAGGACAGAAGCTGATGTGGTAGAAGTTGTATGATGATGTGGTTGATGTTGTATATTGACATGGAACGTGACTTGGAATTGATGTGGTGAGATCCACTAACACGTGGCATCCTTAGTTGTTGTGGCAAGTTGAAGTGGTGACACGTGGCATTATATTGATGTTAATGTCGAAGTTTGTACGATGATGTGTCATGTGTTGATGTGGCAGGCTGTGAAAGTTGATGTGGCAAGAACCTTGAGTTGGGAGAGACGTGACAATGGGTGTGTGATATGGTAGTGTCCAATCAACAAGGTGTTGTGGCATTGCCCAATGAATGGCCACCATGTGGACCAATCAATGGTGCCACATGGCACCACCAACCAATTGGTATTAAATAATGTAACAACCTCCAATTAGATTTATTCAATGCATGGTTTTTTTTATATGCATATAGTTATAACAAACCATAGACATGCAAAATTAAACACTAAAAGAAGAGGCCTGCGAGTTTGACCCTAGGACCTCTCCCCAACAAATGAATTATTATTACTCCATTAACTAAGTCCATCAACAAACTTCTTGTTATGTCTATCCATTGATTTTTATATAAACTCGATTTATTCATGCGCCAAGGGAGAGTTGAGATGATGAGAGGGACTTGCACACTCTGTCTAGGCACGTATCCCAATGAAGGATCTGACAAGCCTGTATATCAACACAATTTTCAAGATGACTTGAAATTAACACAAAGTATTTCTACATGGCACAATATACGAGTTCATGGAGCTAAGAGAGGTCTATTAATGTCAGTGACAAAAAGCTATAGCATTTTTAGTCATTCTTCATGATTTTTCAAGACAAGTCCATTAGTGTAGACAAAAAATGGATATGAGCAACGGAACTGAGGGGTCATGTTTAAATCCCATATGTGTCATTAATTCTTGGCATGAATTTTGAGACAAAGATGCACTTTTCATAAGTTGGTCGTGTTTAAAGTCAAAAGTTGCATAATGACAGGATAGACTTTTTGGTGTTGTGTTTGGCGAGTTTTGAGCACATGATTGAGATATTTGGCACAAAATAGAATGTAAATCTCATTTATTATTGATTTTCCCTTCAATATTTGTAAGAGGGAGAATATCTACTATAGATTTTGTATGGTCTTTATACGCTGCAACAAGGCAACAAGATATGAATCATTACAGAGAACTCTTTATTTGAGCCTATGCACACAACCCTGGATGATGCAACATTGAAAGGCCCATTTTCCCACTTGAAGTGAGAGTTCATTCCTTTTATATTGTCAAAGGAGAAATTCTTTGAAGGAGAGACATTGCCACTTGAAGTGAGAGTTCATTCCTTTTGTATTGACAAAGAAGAACGTCTCTTTGAAGGAGACACATTGCCACTTAAAGTGAGAGTTCAATCATTTTGTATTGACAAAGAAGAATGTCTCTTTGAAGGAGAGACATTGTCAATTGAAGTGAGAGTTCAGTGCTTTTGTATTTTCAAAGGAGAACATCTCTTTGAATGAGAGACATTACCACTTGAAAGTTAGAGTTCAATAATTTGAATTGAAAAAGAACAACATCTCTTTGAAGGAGAGATAATGAAGTGGCGATGCAGTTGAGCAAAGCTTGAATACGTAGACAACAATGGGTGAACTTTGTTACCAACTCGATGATATCTTCTCTTATGTGTATGATATCTTGTCTCATGTTTTCTCATGCATGTTATTATGATTATTAAATGCATTAAGTAAGGAATTTGGAGACTATCAGCACATTCGCAAGTTTACTTGGATTCAATCCTATTAATGCAATCAACTTAGAATATAACTATTAAGAATCAAGTCCTATTCAAGGGGCTTTCAACTAGACCAAGTTTGGGGTCGGTTGTGCCTCCTTAGATCTAAATAATTTGGCCCATTGCGTAGAGGTGCACTGGGGGTCAGATCGATTGAATGCTTGACCTCACAGTGAAAAAGTACCCCCATGGGTGAGGAGAAGATGTCTTTGTACTCTTCCATGACCTTATCCACTTACCTTTGTTGTGTGGAGGCCATGTATGTGGCCACAATATTCTCCTTGTTTGAGAGTGAATCATGAAGAAAAAAATTCTTAGTCTTAGAGATGATATTACTGCACTGCTTAGCAGAGATCAAAGAAATGGAAGTAGGCGGGACTACCTCTGGTATCATGTATAGTTTTTTTCCCAAATTAATAAAAAACTACGGGATTGAGACTCATACACAACATAATGCTTCCATATGTTAAATTATAGCAATAAAAGGCTTCATTTGACTTGTGCCTTAGTCAAATGGAGAAATTCGAATTTCCACTTCAGCAGGATGACTTGAATTGCAGTTAACAGGAGTGACATGGACAAATCACTTAGTTAAGTCAGTCAATTCGAGTACGTGGGCAAGAAATAGATTTGTGCATGAGTTTATTGCTAAGATCTAGTTATCTAGTGGAGTTATATTTAGTGAAACTTAGTTATCTGAGCTCTAGTCTAGAATAGAGTCAGCATGAGTTCAGTTGAGTAGTTGCAACTGTTGTTAACTCACTAATCTCTTAGTTAACTAGTCAATTTACTAAAAATAGCCCTAGTCATGCATGCAATTCGAATTTCCTAGTGAAGTGGAGGAAAAAGGCATAATTGTAATCATTATTGTATACTAGTGAGTGTACAAAGTTTGCATTGAGAAGGTGACCTAATTATCTTGGGATTTGCACAAGGAAATAGGAGCTTCCCTATTTTTTAGGAGCAAGAATCATGCAAGGAAATGGGAGGAACAAGGAGGCCTATTTTTACTAAGTATTAGGAAGAGAAGACTCAGGAGGAGGAGATCAATATTGCAGTGTAGGTTGAGCTTCAAGGATTGAAGTTTTCATTGTAATAGATCATTGTTCTCATTTGATTTAATACAAATAGAGGAGGGGTTTTCCCCAGTTGGGTTCCCAGTAAAAATTGTGCTCATTGTGATTGAATGATTGCATGTGTTTCTATTGTATGTTTTCCCTTCTGCAACTCGAGTAGAAGAAATTTGTTCTATTATTTTAAGTCTGAATTCATTAGCAATTGCAAATTTCGAGTTATTTCTACATATTATCAGAGATATTGAAAACTACATAGAAACCAGGTTCTCAATCATCTCTCAAAGACATTTTGAATAGAATTTTTGTGGCGTGGTATTTCTTTAGTGCAAGAACAATGTCTTTCAATGGAGTGAGGCTTGAGTATGCACTAGATGGAACTTAAAAATTTTGTGCTTGGAATGATAGGATGGAAGTTGTACTAGATGACAATGGAGTATTGGAATACACACAAACTTATATTCCAAAACCAACAACATCATATGCATAAAAGTGTCTTAGTGGAAGAAAGACACAAGAAAAGGCAAGAGGATTATCCTGGAGGGAGTCAGAGATCACGTGGTTTCGAATTTGCATGGAAAGGAGAATCCATTTGCAATGTGGAAAACTCTCACAGAGCTATTCCAAAGAAGCAGTGATGCCAGGAAGTTGGCATTGGGAGATAAGCTCAAGAACACTCAAATGGGTAAAAATGAAATCGTTTTTCAACAACTATCCAGATTCACTTATGTGAGAGATGAACTTGGAGGAGTAGGAGAGATTGTGCCATCATATTAACTTGTAAGATTAACACTCTTTAGTCTAGCAAAGTCTTGGCACAACTATTAAGATTCATTTAACGGAAGAGACAAGCTCCCATATTGGGAGAGACTTTGGTATGACTTGGTGTAAGAGGAGATCATAAGAAACACTAGAGATGGTGTCACATCCAGAAGTGATGAGGAAGAAAACCTTGCTTCAACAGGGAAAGGAAATAAATCCAAAGGCAAGAAGGCCTCAGGCAAGGAAAAT
This sequence comes from Pinus taeda, assembly GCA_000404065.3. NCBI lineage: Eukaryota > Viridiplantae > Streptophyta > Pinopsida > Pinales > Pinaceae > Pinus > Pinus taeda. The sequence continues at coordinate 112,957 of APFE031330171.1, read as the reverse complement.
CAGAACCATGGCAAGAAGAAAGACCTCAGTAAAATTAAATGCTTTCACTACCATGAGTATGGACACTATGCAACCAAGTGTCCACACAAGAAATCCAATAAGAAGCCTATGTCAGGCCAGGCAGTAACTCTCCAATAGGTAGTAAAACTGATTCAATTCATTTCATTAGGTATGTTATTGTTATATACAAAAGGGTGTGACTGCCCAGTTCATCTCCTAATGATTGTTCACATTCCTAATTTAACTATTTACATAAATTCACCCAATCATGAGGATTAGGTGTCAACATTCCCCCCCTTAATCTGAAGGGATGTTGGTGAGTCCAAGCATCGTTCTAAATCTTTCAAGTTTTTTTCTTCCAAGCGCTTTGGTGAAGATGTCTGCAATTTTCTCATTTGTGGAACAATGATGGAGATGGATTGTTTTGGCCTCAACATGATGTCAGATAAGATGGTATTTATTATTGATGTGCTTTGTTCGATCATGGAACTTTGGGTTCTTGGCCAACTTTATTGCAGAGGTGTTGTCAATCATGAGTAGTTGATTGTACTTGTTTCACCTGCAAATCTTCAAGAATTTTTCTGAGCCACACAATTTCTTTTGTTGCTTCAGCTGCTGCCACGTATTCTGCTTCTGTTGTGGAATCTGCTGGAACTGATTGTTCGCGTGATCTCCAAGAGACAGCTCCTGATCCAAGACTCATAGCCTATCCTGAAGTAGATACTCCAGTTTCTTTGTCTCCATCGAAGTCTGAATCAGAGTATCCAATTAAGCTGAAGTCGTCTACCTGTGTATACTTGATTCCA
>APFE031330171.1:98094-108260 GCA_000404065.3 Pinus taeda | reverse complement strand
CACACACTCCTTTCCACAGCTCATTGAAAATGAGGGTGTGCTGTACCATCCGGGACCAATCAGGATAGTTCTCCTTGTCAGTGAGAACTATTCCTATCATAGAGATGATTGAATGCATTCTGTAAAAGGTTACTTCTGCTGATATAAAAAATTTTGCTGCTATATACTTCTGATGAAAAAAATACTCTTAAAAAAACTTCCGCTGCTTTTTAAAAAATGATTTTGCTATGGAGAAACAATCATTAAAATTCTGCTCACCACACCATATATATCTCAGCTTAAAATCACCATATATATCATTTAAAATTCTGCTCACCATATATATCTCAGCATATATATATCTGCTTTAAAAAATGATTAAAATTCTGCTACTTATATCTCCACATATATATTTCAAAAAATCAGCATATATAACACCATATTCACAATTCTGGTACATGTATCACTGCAAAAATATTATGACATTTTGGTGATGGGTGTAAATCACTCAGAGCGAATTCAAAACAATTGAAATCGCATTTACAATTCTCAACTTATAATTCTGCTAGACAGTCTCACTCCGCACACTGTGACAACGTATCCTCTCAGAAATCCAACCCTTAATAATACTTCAATCACCTTAGAGACACCATTTCGACAAAGCTATCATGAAAGCCTTGGAATCACAAGTAGTAGACAATATGGACAGGACCGAGGGTTCACAAACAACTTTAGAGTTGCATGAGCTACAGACTTAAACAATTTTCTATAATAGGTAACAAAATCACCGTTTATTGAAGATGATATATGCAGGCATCCCTGATATTAGACAACCCGTGTACTGAGAAGAAGTAAAACTCTCGTTTGTTAACAGGAACATATCGACTGATAAGACACTCGGACTCCACGCAGACTATTCGAAAGGTTGCGTAACCCAGATGGGTAGGAAACAATTGAGCGCAAATGGATGGGCTAGCAGACTCTCATGCATGAGGCGAGGGCAGATAGTGCTGCGTGATATTAATATGACTATGCACGATGGAGGTGCAATGCTATTAACAGGTCCAAATGGTTCTGGGAAAACAACATTTTTGCGTGTCTTGACAGGATTTATAAAACCTTCTGCTGGGCATTTGTTATGGAATGGCTATGATGTGACTAAATCTAGCATCTATGACTTGTATAAATTAGAACTGAACCGGATGGGTAGTCATTCATAACAGTCAAGACAAGGTGCTTTCAATGACCAATACGTTTCAATACATTACCAATCCAAGCGTTTGCAGGCAGCGGCAGTCTCCAGGCAGCGGCAGCCTCCAGGCACCAGCGGCAGTCTTCAGCTATTTCAGGGATGTCAGAGACTGAGCAGCTCTCAGGCAGGAGTTACAACTATTTCTGGGACCTGTGCTCTGATACCATGTCAAGCTAGGGTAACTCCAGAATTAATGAGCGAGAGAAAACTGATGATTTTATTCATTAGGTAATATACATTTATATATACAAATAAAACGGATCAGTTCATCTTCTGGATGACTGTCCAGTTCACCCATCCGTTTCGCATTAGGTGTCAACAAATTTAAATTTATTTAAATTTAAATTATATAATAGGGTGATTTTTAAGTTCCCACTATAATTAGCATCATATTTAAGTGTAGAAATAAAATTTATTTTTAATTTTATTTATAGATATTTTACAATTGATTTAGTATATTTATTTATTTATTTTTAAATCTTTTTATTTAATATTTTTTAGACAATTAAGATATTTTAAATAATTAAGAGAAGTATTATTATATCTACATGGGATATGTTAAATTCATAACAAATAAAAATATTTGGAATGTTTTTGAGTCTTAATGTGAACATAACTATACATTATTTTTCAGGCAAGGAAAAACAATAGATTTATATTAATAGCTCCATCAAAAAAACTAACAATGAAATTGTGTCACCAATCAATAGACATATTACCTTTGTTTATCCCCACTCTAGACACCCTATTAAAGTTATGGAGGGTTGTATATGGTGTTGTTATTTAATTCTTTGGTACTTCTTTTTCTTTCTCATAGCAATGATGGCTAACGTCCACTAAAACACAAATAATATATAAAACATTAAAAAGATAAAAAAATTAACAAAAAACATTAAAATATAATATCATAAGTATAATTTTCTTATCTACAAAAAATTTTTATTTGATCATATCTTTTATATTTATTATATATAATAAAATTATTAACTTCAAATTTTAATTTAAATAAAATAAATAAAATAAAATATTATTTTAAATAAAAAAAGTGTTATTACTACTACCATTATTAGGATTCTTACATTTAGTAGTATCTTTAAACTAGCATTTGCACCTGATGTTGCAAAGGAAACGCCATAAGGCATAGAGTGTGGAAGAATAGCGACATGTGAATGGGCATTGTTGAAAGCAAGGGTGGATGATAATGAGTTGCAATTGAAATTGTTAGTTATGTGTATGCTAAATATGGATATTTTGTAAATAATAGTGTGTAGAAGAATAGTGACATGTGAATGGACATTGTTGAAAGCAAGCGTGGATGATATTGAGTTACACTTGAAACTATTAGTTATGTGTGCTTTGAATAGGGATATTTTGTAAGTAATAGTAGTTTGTGGAAGAATAACAAAATGTGAGTGGTCATTCTTGAAAGCATGGGTGGATGATAATGAGTTATAGTTAATGCCAGGTAGAGGTTATCCATTATCCATGTAGTAGTTGTTGTTTATGTGAACGTGTTGTTTTGGCCTACTACTCATAAACATCAATCCGAAAAAGGGGTATGTGTTGTAGTATTTATAAATGAGTAAAAATTTAAAATTTTGTTTTATATGAAAAAATGATTTACTATGCATAATGAAACATTAAATCAAAACAATAGTAATAAAACAATTTTGCATACCATCATCTACAGATATTGTAAAGCAACTCTAGCCACATTTTGAATATTGCTACAGGGGCTTAGGCTGTAAAGACTCCACATTCAAAACAAAATGGAAAGTTAGGATGAGAAACATATTGGATCATAAAGAAATAAAGAGTATAGTGGAAGCATGGGATCCTTATAATTATCATTGGTCCTCCTTAAGCCTTACTAGGATTGGTGCCTTTTGGTGGCTTAGGCAAGAAGAGCGATTTTCTAGGTATCATTTTCATTTTGTTGCTCCTATGGGGCTTCGTAGATTCAGAATTTGAAGGGACCCAACACTATAAAAGTGTTGTTTGGTGGCTGGGGCCTCTAACACATGAACTGGTACTTAGCCCCAAACAACTCGAGAGTGTACAAATTTCTGAGGACAAAAGATAAAAAGGAGTTACTATTAAAATTTAAAATTCCCGCTTAACAAACTCTACCTGGGATTTCTTAAAATTTTTAATTGACCAGCCTCTGCATTTCATCAAAAGATAAGAGCCTTACTGTAAAATAAGGATTGAAACTGAAAAGTAATGAGTTGTTATCATTTTTTTCCATTCCACCAGTCACAATACATTAAACATGTATGTACCAGTTCACTCTACATGATTCATGACTTATTGCAGAAATGGTAAAAAACTCAATTCTTATTTCTTCTGATCTCAACAAAAAATTGCATTTTGAAATCTTATAAATCTATTAAAATAGTAACAATAGTACAAAATTATATCTTATTTTAGAGTGATCAGGAACTTTATGGCCCTAAAAGTTTTATTATGAGTAAAAGCTTATAATTTCATTGTCTTCTAACAGTTTTGTGTGAACGAACTCTAAATTTCTTGCACCATTCTGACTTGAAGTAAATGCACAGGTGGTATATTGTAGGGAGACAGAGTCAACCTGCAATTGTTTTGGAGAAACCTATAGAGCTTGTCAATCAATAATCCTTAAAAAGGCCTAGCACTCTTATTAGTCTTCAATGTGGTTTTTCCTAGAAGAGACACAAACCCTGTATTCTTTGCCAATTCAATCTACTACAATTCCTCATCTAAGAGTAGTTACTTTCTTCCACTGTATTTCTGCTTGCATAACTTCTGTCATGTGAGGGAATGAGTTCTTGTAAGCTTGAGATAGTCTTTTATGCTTTCAAAAACCTGGTTGATAAATTCAAAGCCTTCAATGTTTTGGGCATCTTTGTAACCATATTGGGCTACACATTTATATACACCTTTTGGCTCTAGTTTTCCAACCATAAATCTCTCCGACAAAAGTATTGTCTTGACTGGAACCATTCTTATGGTGACAATGATAAGAACTTCATGCAGAGACCCCACATTCTTTACATAATGCGCAATAATCGGTGGTAGTTAGAAATAAGCTCACTGCAAAAGAAATGAATTCCTGGTACAAGTGAATTCACCCAACAATCAATCCATTCAAACCTTCTATGCTGAGTTTTCTCCGTGCTAAATATTTATACTTTTTCTACCTTCCTTATTTCCAAGAGAACATTATGGTCAGAAAAATTGTTGCAATGACGAAGGGACACCAACCACCCTGTGGCACCTTATTCAATACAGATGATAGATAAACTCCTTAAAAGATAGCAGAAAACAGAGTGAAGGGTGATATAAGAAAAACATGGATGTTCCAAACCACAAGCATGACCAAAATTGTTGCAATTAGGAAGGGACACCAACCACCCTGTGGCACCTTTTTCAATATAGATGATAGATAAACGCCTTCAAAGATAGCAAAAAATAGAGTGAAGGATAGTATAAGAAAAACATGCATGTTCCAAACCACAAGCATGACCAAGATTACTACGCACGTTGTAATGAATATGACCCCAACCACTGTAACCCCTGCACCACCAAACACCTAAAATTATCCTTGGAAACTTAAAAGAATCAATAAAAACTACCAAATTCGATTGTCAAATATAAATTCGTATATTCTTACCATATGCATTGCCAAATTGTGTTCCATCCCGGAATCCTACGACAATTGCAAGGCAAATAACCATGAGAACATAGTTAACGTCAGGTGAGTAGATCTAACCCTCGTAATTTTGTGAGGTATGAACAATATTCACTTGAGGGAAGCAACTAAGAGCCATGGACTGTCTTATGATGGAGAATGTTGTTGTAATCAATGTTTTACTGGCTACAATGGCTGTTAAAGTGGCAACAATACGGCAGTTGGCTTCACTCCATCCTCATCTGATACAAGAAAAGGACGTTGCAAGTTACCAAACAATAAAGTAATTCATGGATTTCATTTAGTGAAGGGTAAAACAAGGCATGATATGGAGGACTACCATGTCGCAGAGTATAGTCATGTAGAAGATCATGATTTGGGGCTTTTTGCTATCTTTGACGGACATTTGGGACATGTCGTCCCATGTTACTTGCAATCAAATATTTTTGACAACATTTTAAATGAGGTAGGTATGAAGTGCTCGTGCCTTGGATGGTCATCTCAAATTTTCTTGGCCTTTTTGCAAGATTTTGTATTGCATTTCAACTGTTTCCGTAAATTTTTGAACTGATCAACTTTATTCAATTTTGTTAATGATGATGTTTTAATACATTTTTTAAACATTTTTTTAAAGGGTTTTATTAAAACTAGTGTCTATTCATCAAATTTGGGTTCATCAAGTACTGAGAGGGATCAAATTTCTTGAGGTGTAAATTTTTATTATTATTTGATCTCTCTTGTTATTTGACAAATCTGGGTTTAAGATGGATCTATGCTATTTTATTTATTTTTTAGATATTGCCATATATATATGTAACAACATCTATGTCATACTGGGTTGTAGAGCACCTTGTTACTCTCGTGCAATTCCCAAGAAAATACTATATTTTTCTTTTGATACACTGACCTTCCAATTCATGAAGTAAAACTTATGATGAGTGTGCCTTTCGTCCCTAAATGTGTAAAATTTTTACAGCTAAGAATAAATGCAATTAATATTGAGAATTTATAAAATTTAAATTTCTCAAAAAAAAAATGTTATTAGTGTATTTAATAATATTACTGATTTAAAATTTTTAAATATTGTGTGGGGTTCAAAGATTTTAGTGTCTATTTTATTTATAGTGGTTGTGAAAGGTTGTTTTGCAAAAGACATTAATAATACATATATTTAGGTCAATAATTCTAGCATTCACAATCCATGAAGCCAATTAAAGAGTTTGAAATGTATTTAAAAGCTAGGGGAAAATTAAAATACAAAAGCTAATAGTTAAAACCATTTCTAACCCATCACAATAGAAATTGGAATTTTATTTTGAATCAACTTTTTGTGAGTAATTTATAAACCACGGATATAATATTTTCCAAATACAAATTCCCTAGAACCTCTTGAAAGAGAATTTTAAATATCAATTTTCTTCATAAAATCTGAAAAAATTCAGTCATAAATGGTGCGAAAAAAGGTCTTGCCTACTACCACTACATATGGTTAATTCTAATTTTTTAACAGTGAATTACAAAAACATTATTAACAAAACTGCATGCAATGTTCATTATTGAAATGTATGGCATGCGCTAATTATACACCAACAATTTCAAACATTTACTCTCTATACCAGATAAAATAAAAATCAAATTTGTTAAAAAAACTAATAAAAAATTAAAATAACAAAATTTATTTTATTACACAATTTTGATGGTACTCAATCCACTATTATTATTATGTATATATATCTGGGTAAAATTGGATCCTGCTTCCGATATTAAAGATATAATGTAGAATTAGCATAGAACCCAATGGCTATTGAGGCCATTGTACCTCAAAAAATTGCACTGTACAAAAGAATTATTCAAGTGACACCTTCCATTAATTCCATTTCAGCAAACAACAATCTCAGTTGTATACCATGAACCATGTTGTCAAAATTTTGAGGTTCAGGGTAAATAACCGAGCTTGCTTTTGCAAAAACGAAACTGATGGGAGGTGTCGCTCGAATAGTTGTTTTGTACAGTTTAATTTCTTGATGTACATTTGGATTACGTGGTTCATGGTATGTAACTGAGATTGTCGTTGCTCAGATGGAATTGATAGCAGATGTCTCTTGAATACTTGTATTGTACAGTGTAATTTCTCGATGTACATTGGCCTCAAATATAGAAAAGAAAGTATAGACACTAAATGCTCACTCCTAGATGAGGATCTAAATTGGTGAGAGTTAGTCCTGGCTATTTAGTATTGTTTTTATATTACAGTACCATTTCCTATTAATGGACAACAGAAGATAAGATAAGACTAGTTTTATTAATGGCAGTGGGTGACCAAAAGAGAGGTCAACAGGGCTCAAAAGTACACCAGTTACAACATACTATGGAAGTGCCCATTACTTGTCATTAGGTATCGATGTAAAAAGTAGAGGAGGGAGAAGAAGCATCCACATCTGCATCAATCACTCTGTAGCTACCGATGTGTTGCTTGATAATGTCACCTAGGGAGTGCTTGGGTAGTACCAATCTATAGTCTACGTATTTAAATTAGTGTTGGAAAGGGGTTTAGCAAATTTCAGTCCTTTCATTAGTTGAGTAGGGTTTGATTCCCAAATTAAATCGTAATCTAGAATGAGATTCTTGATTTTGCCCACAATGAAACTCTCTAAATTAACTAATTTGTAAGTCTATTTCAATTGTTACCAACCTATATCCTTTCTGAGCTAGATGATAGGTATCACGCCTCGTTACCAAATGCATATATTTTTTATTATCTTATTTTTGAGCCTTGGGGTTGGCTTGATTGGCCTTGGAGTTAGACATTGAACTTCTTAGAAATGGGATGTCACAAGTTCAACTCTTATGATTCCTTTGGGGTTATGCACTGTAATCAATGCTGATGGTCTACCTGGTTTACCATCTATGAATCATGCGTAATACTTGTAATCAATGTTGATGGTCTACCTGGTTTACCATCTATGAATCATGGGGAATACTTGTAATCAATGTTGATGGTCTACCTGGTTTAGCATCTATGAATCATAGGGAATACTTGGAAGGTCTATGTGAATTTAACAACATCTATTTAAATTTTATAGTTGATTGTATTGTGACATGTATTGTTTTGTGATCGCTAGTCAATAAAAAATTATAATTATACATTAAATTGGAGCAGGTTCAAAGTTTCTTTCCATTTTCCAAATTGCATATGTTTATCTCAATTGCCTAACTTGATTGTAACTTGTGAAACAATCTCATTTTCTCCTCTATTGGTTTTATTATGGTGTTTCTACTTGCATTGACTTCATGGGTTAATTTCCTGTGTTTTATCTTTGGCATATGATATATATTGTTAATTGTAACAATGATCTGCATCTATGAACAAGATTTTTCTAGTTGTGATATATCGCCATGTCCATTTCTCAAACCTCAAAGGTGAAGATTCTCCAACATTTTACTTCTCACATATAATGAATTTCTTGTTTTTCCCCATCATATTTCTAGTTGAATATGTTTCATGCGTAAATCCACTATTTTTCAAATAGCTTAAAATGTTCATATATTTCCTATACTTATATGTTCATGTGTCTCTTGCACCTATCCAAAGAAAAAATGTCCAATAGAGCATTATGTCAAGGCATAAAGCAATAGTGCTTCCTTATTGCAAAGATTGCATTTGCGACAAATCGTTATCATTTTTGATAATTTCCTTCATTTATATAAATATGATGGTTCTCAAATGACTCTTTAGAAAAGAATTGTATATCAGATGAGATTTTTGACTCTGATGCACATCTAGTAAAATGCTTTTATAGTTGATCTGCGATTTGTTGTATTGGGTGTCACTTGCTATTTTCAAAGTTTCGTATGGTGTAAAATGCTAATTAAGTATTTTAATGTTGACAAGTATCTCTGAAAATAATGGAGCCGAAGTTCTGGACAGCCTAGAAAGTGCCATCAAGAATGCATACAATCGGACTGATGGGAAATCTTTAGCAAAGGCAGCTGATTTAGGGCCCGGTGGCTCCACAACAATCACTGCTATTTTAGTTGATGTGAAAAAACTCTTTGTAGCAAATACAGGGGATTCCAGGGTTGTTATATGTAAAAATGACACTACTATTCAGTTGACTGTTGATCATGAGCCAAGTATTGAACGCCAAAACATCGATAAGGGTGGATTTGTGACACTCCAGCTAGGTACCACTACAAATGTTGTGTAGAGATTAATTTTAATGAGAGCATACTTAAATAATTTTTTGATTTGTAACTTTATAATTCTATCTTAATGTTCTAGCTCAAGAGTAACATTTGAATGGTCATAGGGAGAAACTGTATACTTAATGGCGTTCTTTTTTTATATATTAGGAGATGTACCTTGAGTTCATTTAAGTTCAGAACCAGATGTGAGAGACACGACCATAGATGCAACCACAGAATTTCTCATTTTGGCTAGTGATGGATTGTGGAAGGCAAGGCATTTTTTCCAATCATTGACTTATTTTCATAGTCACTGTTAGATGCATATTTTTTTTCGCAAACTCATCTCATGGGAGAAAGCATCTAGGAAATTTTTTGATTACTGTATTTTCATTAATTTTACTCGAATACTTCATCTGAATACCAGAGAGGTTTTTTTTAAGTGCTTAAAGAAAGATGCCCCAAGTAACTGCATTGCAAAGAGAGGATTTCCTTTCCCTAGGTGCCAGATCTAAGGGGTATTTATCTACCCAGTCCCTGGAATTGCACGTAGTGTCACCCCTTAACTTATGTTATAGGAATGCGGAAAACTGTAGCGAGAATGGAGGTAAGTTGGTTGGCTTAACATTCCGTCGACCTCACCAGTTGAATCAATGTCTGTTGGGAAATAAAATCTTCTATGGAAATGATACGTAATTATTAACATAAATACTTTTAAAACATCAAAGAATATAGATCAAATATTCTGAAGTTTCAATCGAGATCACAGTTTCTCCAGAAGAAAAAAAAACATTGACAACAAGTTCAGTTATGTCAAACTAAATTAAACCTACCGATTGGGAAGAGGCAGAATAACGATTGACGACAGCAATAAGGAGGTGCATAGAGCATCTCTGAAACAGTCTAAAATCTGTAATAAGCTCAAATGACCAAAACAGGTCAATAGGACTGGGAAGAACATCGATTGACTGCCTAGAGCATCTCTGAAACAGTCTAAAATCTATGTTAAGGAAAGAAAGGAAGAGTAGAGAATAAGATGGAAAAGGGGTCCAGGTGTACTCAAAAGGGTGCAAATCCAGA
>APFE031330171.1:37490-93152 GCA_000404065.3 Pinus taeda | reverse complement strand
AGAATGACAAGTCAAGAAAATTGATAAAATGTGTGTATTGAACCTCATAGTTATCCCCTTTCTCCAAGACCTTCACATAAAAAATTTGCAATTTTCATGTTTCAGACATAATCAGCCTTTGAATGCCTAATGACTCCTGCTGTGTTGGCAATGCTTCCAAATCATAATCAAATACTTGCAGACATAACTTTTGGTTGGAGTCACATGATGATGATAGTGCTTTCAACTTGCCCTGAAGAGTCTCATATTTTATGGAAGGTTCTCCCATTCCAACACAGTTCTAACGTCTAATCCTTTTATCAGCACCCATCATGGCATACAAAGATCTCAAATCTAGCCTACCCTTCAAAAAACTCTCCTCTATTCGAACATCTATAAAGTTTGGCAAGTTAAGAAGTGGTGCTAATTTGACATAAACTGGCGGAATTTCAAAAGTAACTCCCTCTGTTATCTCCAATAAACCAGATGTTGTTGTATGAGGACCATGTTCTGGAGCAATGCCAAGATGGTTGTAATTCCCCAGATTCTGGACTGCATCGTCTATATGAGGACCTGTCAAAGCAGGAACGTCTAATCCATGTGGAGTCCTCTCATCTTTTAGAACCATCTGAGAGCCATGACTTAATTTCTGAATTTCCCGTTTGATGTACGGTTTGCAGTGAAGGGACCTATGCGGGCAGCAGCAACTGCTGCTGCTTTCAACTTATTGGCTTTCTTGAACTTTTGTGTATGTTCCCCAAGTATGGTCCGATAACATTCCTCTGATATGTGCTTCTCAAAGTCATCATCATCTTCATCATTGTTATCTGCATCTTTCCGTGCAGATGAGTTATAACCAGCCTCTGGTTCAACATGATATCTTTTTCTTTTTAAAGCCATCTCTGATGGTAAATCCGATGGCCTCCCAGTCCAACCACCATTTATTTGTGCAAGCATTGTGTCATAACCTGCTTCATTAAAGTCAAAAGAAACAGAGCAGAATGATCAGAGATGTTAATCAAATTATCCCAACCCAACCACTGTTACATTGTTGTTAAACAAGCAAGTAAAGAAATTTCATACAATGATCTCTACCTAGTTATGATGGACAAAAACAAGGGAAGCCCAAAAACACCCCAATAGATTTCTATAATTCAAAGTAACAAATCAACATCATCTTTATGGCACATTTAATTCCATTATTCTCATCTTGAATACAGCCATTGGAAATTCAATACCAGAAACAGGGACCTTTCATGTGGGAGAAGGTGGTGTTATTCTTCTGGATAACTAGAAAACTAAACAATCAAGGCTAACTAATCATCACTCACAAAATAAATAAAATGGTGAATATTGCTGTAAATAAGTTTCCCCGACCAGCGAGGCCAATCACTTCAAACAATTTATAAATGGATGATGAATATCTTGGGGCAAAAAAAAAGGTAATTGACACAAAGGTGTATGAAAGGTTTGTGTAACAGACAAGAGTATATGGCCTTCCCATAGGCTACAAGAAGTTCTACCTTGTTAACAGCACTAGCAATTTTAATGTGCGGGTTAAAAAGTAGAGCTTCCCATTCTAGAGAGTTTGGAGATTCAATACAAGGAACGCGACAACTTTCAACAGGTACAACCCTCGAGGTAGCATTACTCTATGGGCTAGTCAGAAACACTAAAAATTCAGTACTGGCTAATCAACAGCCACAAAATTCATAAAATGACAAAAATTGATGTGAACAAGTCTAGGCCGGGCTGTGAAGCAAATCATTTTAAACAGCGATAAAATAGGATTACAATTCTCAAGGGGAAATAATGGAGGTAATTAACACCAAATACCACCAAAGGGTCATGCAACAAATAGTACTACACATACGATGGCCATTAACCCATGCGGCTATAGTTTGGATCTTGTGCTCGGAGGGCGACCGTGATTGTCCAGGCTAAGATACAGCTAGATTCTTGTTCCTGCTACTAAAAAGTAATGAAATCACACCTACCGGTGCCTACTGGATCTTGTTATACTCACACCTCCCAGTGCATATGCAATAAATAAATATAATTTAAACAAAAAAACAAAAAATAACACGGCTGTCCAATAACTAAATAACCTCTACTCAACGCAATTGTGCATAGAATACGCAGACAAGGTACTAAGAACAAGAATGAATGTACCTGAAATGGAGACAGAAGAAACTGTTATCACCTCCAGGAGCAGTGATTAGACTTGTACCCTACTCTCTTGCAATTTTACATAAACACCAGATCAATTACAGCCAAAATTGAACCCCAGTTACAACAAAACCCCGAATTTAAATAATAATGAAATTTGTAAAAACCCTGAAAATTCACAGGCAATTTTCCAAACGTCGTGAACCACCAGGAAAACAAAATTATAATTTCTACAAAAATTAGATAGGATTCACATCACTCAATTAACAAAACTGAGAATATGCCCACACAACTGAATAACCTAACACTGAGTAAACCCAATTTCAGCCCAACAACAAAAGAACAGAGCCCCAAAACCGGATCTCAAACGAGCTGTAAAAAAGTTGTACCTTTGACAGGGCGGCTGCATGATAATTTGTCGCTGAAACCCTCAGAAATTCAGCGGAGGAGGGTCTATATTTCGTTTGGGAAGCGAATCGGCGAACACCGGGTAGTCAATATCTCGAGTGCCTTGAGGCTCCTTACGCTAGAATAAACCTACTAAACTTATAAGAACGGTGGAGAAATCTAGGTTTTGAGGATATGCGGGGTTTGGACCTGGCCATATTTTCTTCTACCATATTTCCAATGCTATGCTGCTTTCTTGCCAGATGCCAGATGTGATGCGCTTCCAAATGCTAGATGTGATGCGCGGCGAGGGATAATGAATCAAACAATTCAAATCAAACGGTGAATATTAATTCCATCGTCTAACAATGAAATCAATGGCGCAAGAAGGTACAGAGTGGCATTGGAGGGGAGTTCTTCCCAGAGGAACGCCTTACAGCGTAACAAAAACCAATTTAGTATTTTCAAAAATCTTCAAATTATAAAAAAGCAAAATATAAAAAACCAAACTCTAGCATGCTTAATAATTTATTCAAAGTTTATGAATTTTGAGCCAACAAATATGTTATTATATTTAATATTGCTAAAGATATTGTCCCCGAGAACATAGTTTTTTTATTATTATTAAATTTATTTTATATTAAAATTATTTTTTTAAGTATATTGAATTATTATAGAAAAATTAATAATTTTCCAAAATAATACTTATTAGGATAAAATAAAGATATAGATATTTAGATTAAAAGTTTATGTTTGATTATAATTTTAATTATATTTATTAATCATGTTCATTTAAAAATAACCAGATAATTTTTTATATTTATTGAAAACACTTATTACCTCAATTTATTGAAGATGTGATCTTTTGTGATTTGACTCATTATACTAAAATAATAAATCTAGAACCTAAAGAAATCAACCCCAAGAACATAGATTTGGATCTATTTTTTATCAAATATGTTGCAAATAAATATCGAGCTGAATATCCATGGTAACTTGTAGATCACACAATGCACTATTCCATCCACTCTCTTTATCCATCTCTCACTCTCTCTTTGTCCCTCTCTCTCTAACTTCACTACTCTCTCCCTCCCTCTCTTCCTTCTTGGACTTCCTTGTCCCTCCGTAACCCACCCTCCCTCCATATATCTCTCCAACTTATTTTTATTAGCATCTATCTTTGTCGATTTTTACTTGTTTTCTCAAGTTTTTCACTATATTTTATGTGATTTATAGGATTATGTCTCCATATTTCCCCCTCTGTCCCTCTCGCAATATTCCCCTCTGAAACTTCTCTCTCTATCAGCATCCTCGTAATGATTTATCTCTATTTTATTTCTTGTTCCTAGGCTTTTCACTATATTTTAGGTTATTTAAATTATTTCCTCTCTCTCTCCCACCTCCCTCCCTCTCTCGTTGTTCCCAATCAAAACCTCCTTCATTTTCTCCTACACGTCTTATGTCTCTCGCTCTCTCACTGCCCCACAACCTCCTCACTCAAATCATTCCATCTCCATCACACCCCTACCTCTCCCTTTCTTCCACCTATAATCTCACTCACTATTCATCTCTTAGTCCAAAATTCCCTTTGTGTCTATCTCTTTCCCTTCTCATCTCACTCCCTCTCTATCTCTTAGTCCCAAAATCTCTCTCTCCCTTCTCCTATTTGATCCTCTCTTTCACTTCTAACCTACCTCTCTCATCTCAGTCTATCTCTCTGTATCATCCCCTATGTCTCTCACTCACTTACTCTCTATATCTCATTCCCAAACTCTCTCCCTCCCCCTCCCCCCATAATTCTATCTCTCTTTCTCTCCCTCCCCCCAAATATCTCTCAATACCTCCCTCTTTATGAAAAATTCCCAAAAAATGCTCTTCTGATCCCTCACGCTTCTTTCCCTATTATGTCCCCTCCACTATTCACCACAACCTTCTATCACTCTCCTATCTGTGGCTCCCTCTCCCTCCCTCTCTCAATATATCCCAGTACCACTCACCCATTATTTCTCCACTATCCTCTCTCTATGCGTCTCTCCCTCTCCCTCTCTCCCTCTCCCTCTTCCTCTTTCCATCCCATACTCTCTAACCCACTCTCTCTCTACCCATTTCTCTCCCCCCCCTCGTCTCTCTACATTTCTAGTTTTCTCTCTTTTCTCCTCACACTTGAATTCTCTCAATAATTCCCTCACTCACTCCCTATTTCTCCCTTCATCACTCTCGCACCTCCCTCTCTCCCTCTCAAATAATAAATCATTCTCTCTTTCTCTCTCACCACACTATCTCACATACTTGTTAAGCTTCTCTTTCTCCCCATATTTCTTTGTTGTTTATCTCTTGCCTCCCTTGTCCCTCACTTACACTTTATCTCTCTCTATAAACCCCTCTCTTGATCTACCCTCTCTCTCACTCTCTCTTCCTTTCTCACGCACCCTTTCTCCCTTCCATCACTCTCTCTCTCTCTACCCATCCCCCTCCACTCTCTCTCTGCCCCTCTCTCTTCCTTCCTCTCCCTCTACATCACTCTCTTCTCCACACAAATTCCATCCATCCCTACCTCTCTCTCTCTCTCTCTCTCCCTTTCATGCAAATCAAAATTTTTACACTCTCTTACATAAGTACAATCCCAACCTAGTTTCTAATTCCTTTGGGTATAAGGGAAAAAAGTACTTACAATTAAAAAATTTCTAACGATGTATATATAATATATATATATAATATATATATTATATATAATCTATAATATATAGTATATAATATATATATATAATATATAAATAATATAATATATTGATGAATATCATATAAAAAATAAATTATAATAATTATAAATAAGGTAACTAATATTCTCAAACATGTATATATTTATCTCACTTGAATAAGAGCACAAAATTCTTGTTATATTCCCTTGTATCACAAACTTAGTTTTAAAAAAAATATGTTTGTGACTTATCTGAATCAATATACAACATGCATTCCATATTTCTTTGTGAATTAGATACCTTAAAGTTTATCCCAAGACCCTCAAGTATCAGGATAAAAAGGAATGGATAAATGGGATATGCTTGCCTTATTCCCATAAAATAATTGAAAGTGGAGTAGTGAGTTCCATTGAGAAGGATAGAAAATAATTAAGTGGTGACTAAGGAGTTAACTCAGGTAGTCATGATTCACTGGAGAAGCCAAAACATTTGAGTACATGTTACAGGTATGACAATATTATATTGTGGAAATATTTTGAGATATCCACCTTAATGAGCATGCCAGATTTTGTAATTTTGTTTAAAGATTAAGAACATTTTAGAGTTACAACAATTCCATTACAAATGTCTTTGATCTATGACATATCCAGTTTGCCTTGTTAAGATGATTTCTAGAAATGGGGGCTTTAACTAATTTGTAATTACCTTAGAGATGACTTTATAGCTTACATTACATAATGAAATCAACCTAAACCCATCTAGATCATGAGCTCTATCGAATTTGGGAGATGATGTAAGAAGAATGGCGTTCAACGTAGGGAGTAGAGGTCTAGTACTTTTAAATTCCTCCACTAGAGCATAAATTTCATTTCCTAAAAAATACCAACAAGCCTAAATTAAATGAGTAGTAAATCCATTAGGTTTAGTGGCCTCTTTTTGAGGAATAAAGGGTATCTCCATCATTAGTCTCGTATTGTGGTACTATTTCACTAAAGAGGGGATATTTTCTGTGATATCTTGGATTGCTTGCAATATATTAGAGTTAGTTTTTTCAAAACTAACTTCTAGAAGCACATGAATTTGTCCTATAGATCCTTTTGCTTCATGATATTTTCTCCTTATTTCATCATTGAGAGAGAATATTTTCTTATGGTGCCTATGCTTCATCATGGGTTTCTGGAATTATTTTTTGGTTTTTCCCTTTTCTTTAGCTAGTTAATTCTAAACTTTTACTTCCATAGGATTTCCTCTTGTTTCCTAAATTCTTCTATCTAAGTGAGGTGATATCCATTTTGTACATCATGCTCCTTTCTTACACCTTCTACGCTTATTTATTGTTGTATTTATTCAATTTATTTGGGTTTAAAGATATTCCCAAACTCTTGAAGATTCTACTATCTTGAGTCTCTATTGAAATTTATCCATGCATGATAGTCATTATACTTTTGTTACTTCCCACCAATATTTTTCTTTACCAAGGAAGGATGGATCTCTAAGCCATAGAGTTTCAAACCTCAAAGGCCTATTTCCAGGTTTGACATTGATATCCTAGTTTAGAAAGAGTAGTTAACAATCAAAACATGTAAGAGGGAGGAACAAAGCCTCCTAAAAAAATCCTTCTCTAGAAGGAGTTATGATATTAGAATCATATCTAAACGAGAAGTTATTTTATGCTTACATTATTACCTATTGTTCCAGGTGTAGACTCCATTGAAAATCTTTGTTTATGTAATGTCAAACTATCTAATTAGATTATGAACTAATGAGAATCCAATTCTATACACTAAATGCCTCAATTTTCTTCATTCAATTATTCGACCATATTAATGTCACTTCCTATTATAAATAGTTCATCTTACCACAGTGCTTTGATATTGCCTCAATTATGTAGGAATATCCCATTTGTCGCTAACATATTTCAAGTGTAGATATTCATATTACATCCCTTTTCAATGGATCATACATAGAGAAATTTCCCTGATATTATTATAGGAGCTACCATCTAATCTTTAATCTCTACCTCATTTGTATTACATAGAATCACTGACCCTCTAGCTTGTCCTATCGAATGCAATACTATAGTTTTACAACCATTTCAATAGTAAAAGGCTATTGATTGTATCACTTTACCTGAACACTTTGTTTCTTCCGACATGGCCATTGTAGGGATATCAAAACTGATTTTATATTTGAGAATAATTCACTTTCTATGGTAATTGAGGCCCTGTACATTCCATAAAATTTTTCATTACAAAATTAGACTAATTATTCTCGCGCCATTTTAACAAACAAAGTTATGAACTTAACGACAACTGTATGAAGTTTCCTTTTTTTAGAGGTTGCTAAAAATCATCTAATTTTGAAAAGTGTTGATACAACAAGAACCAGTTTTTTAACATAACTTTGTCACTTTATATTTTATTATATATTAAATATGGACATTTTTCTTTTAAATATTAATGATTTCCAAGCAAACTTTGAAAAGTATTGATCACCCCTTGTTTGGAGGGGCTTATTTTTGACACTTTAATATTTATTATGTTTTTAGCATGGAAAATTATTTTTTCAAATGTTGGTTATGTAACAATTTTTGAAGTATTCTTCTTATTCTTCCTTGAGATGTTGATTTTTAAAGTATTTTTCAGGTTTATGGTTTTTTATTTTTCTTTTCAATTTTTTTGTAATGAAATTTTAAATTTTTTTTTGCAAAGTTAAAAAGTTCATATTTTAAATCTCGGATTTTAATATTTGTGTATCATTAACATCAAATAATTATCAATAAAAAAGAAATAATCTTAAACATTTGAAGAAAAAAATACACAATTTGAATATAGATATAATAAAAAAAACACATTTTAGGACTTTTGTTTGCTAAAAATGGCATGTCAAATAAATGAATTTTATGGGAAATTTTGAAAAAAAAACTTAAAAAGTAGCATTTTAAAGAATTTATGAAAAAATATAATAATTTTCAAAGTTTGTTTTTTCAAAAAATAATGGTTCACATAAAAATTACAGTGAAAATTAGCTAAAGAAATATTAAACATATAAAAAAGAAATTAAACACTTATTCTTATCACAAAATATCAAATTCAGAACATTACAAATATAACTAACAAACAATTATGAAAATTGACCTTAATTTTCAAGAATACCAAAAATTTAATCAACAATATCATATAATCCATGTTCATCATCTTCTAGAAATTCATTACTGTCTTCTTCCATGGAATTTTATGGTTTAGTTTGGCCATTTTCCTCTCCTATTGGACCTTTGATGTCTACAAATTTCCAAAATTAGCCGTTGCAAATCATTGCATCTAACAATGGTTGAGGTTCCTTTTCCTTTTTTTCCACACGTGATTCATTAAAATACCTCTTCCTCAATCCAACTTGCATTACATCTAGAATAAATTTAATAGGATTAATTCTTTATTGAATAAATTATTATCATAAAGTATAAAATAATTAATTAATTAAATTAATATAAACACATAAAAATAAAAATAAAAATATTGATGTTGTTAATTTTTTATAGGCTTACATTGTTCTTTTCTTTGACAATTGCATTTCATCATTAATACATTAAGTTCACCGCATATCATCATTACATTATTCATATCTACAGCAATATCTATTACCATATGGAATTATATAGAAAGAACATCATTATCACCATCAATGTAGTGGAACATAAAGGAACAATGGAAGAAAAGCATGGACAGATATAGAGACACCTGGATTGCTCTGAGACCAGGGAAAATTCCATTATGGGGAAAACCCTTGCAAATATTATTCTTCCTAGATCGTCATCAAATGATTCAACAAAAGAGAGTACAAGGATTTATAACTTTATCTAAGCAACAAAAAACTATGATATGCATGAAACAGATCTAATCATGCTTGAAGACAAAACCCAGATTCCGATTGTTGAACTGTGCTGTCACTAACTGTAATCAACTGCTGGATACTACTTAACACTATTGTCACTGAGTGGAATCTTTGGAATACATAAATATCATCCATAAGTCCCAGACATAGGGAGAAGGAGATATGATAGTGTCTATAACATATCTGGACGCTCTCTACGTAACTGGATGAGTGCATTTGAAACATATCTAGATGCTCAAATGAACTGGATGAGGGTGTTTACGGTCAAACATACCTAGACCTGATTCAGGGCTTGGACAATCTCGTAAGGCTATTGTGAGAGTGTCTATGGAATCCCATACGCTCTCAGGACCACTCTATGCAAACATTTGTGAGCTAATATAGCCTAATCTGACCCTCAAGCCCTAGACACTCCCATAATTCACTATGGTGGCATCCAAGGCTCCATGGACGCTCCCATAATTCATTGTGGTGGCATCCAAGGCTCTATCGATGCTCCCATAATCTTGTGTATCAGTGTGTAGGGATTAACATTCCCAGCTCTATGCAGACATTTGGGGATCATGAAACCCTAAGTTAGAGCAAACCTTACACTTGTGATTTCAGACCCTTCTGTGAAATCTTTCAGTCGAACATGTGTGAACCAAGACAATAAGAGAAGAGAAGATACATTGACTTATTGTTCTCAAATGAGCTTGAGGTCGCTTCTATTTATAGGCTTTCATGAGCTTCCACTTGGGGTTAAGGCATACCTAAGTAGTTACCCATGTTGTTAGGGCCAACCCATTCCATAATACATGTAAGAATAAAATAATTCATAACTCAACTTCTGCTTGACCAAATTGGGTTATATTTAGGTTGATTTTTGTCCTCTCGAAAAGGGGAATCTAATGAAATCATCGTCTCATTTATTTGATATGTCCAAGGTGGAATTTGACCAATGTTACAACAATTAACACTCCCTCTCAACTAGGGAGAATTCCACCTACCAATATTTGTCCATCGATCAATATGCCATTATGGAATCTTCAAGTGTCATCACGTATCATCAAGGATAATCTCTATCATGTAGTCATAATGCAATTTCCATCTCTTGTGTCTCATCATCACAAATCATCATTGTACATCTCAATCTATCTTTTGCTTATTCATGCTTATCTCTTCCATGTTCATGCTTGTATGTTTAACATTCTCACATATAGAAGAATAATAATTTGTTACCATAGGGGAGCTCAATATACCACCCTCTATTCATCATCCTGCTATCGAAAATCTCTTCCAACAAGCTACTACCCAGAATATCATCATCAATCATCATCAGAGAGCATATTATTAGGGAGCACATCTCAACCTGGAACCACATCGAGGAGCAATATCTTTCATCCATACCGAGAAATATGATAACTCATCATATAACGAAGTACACCCTCGACCTTGGTATCTCATCAAGGAGCTTACCCTCAACTCAGAATGTCATCAGGGAGCTTAGACTCAACCTAGAATCTCAAAAAGGGCGTAACTATCAACCTAATCCTATTTCCTACTAATCTTCCCATCAAAATGTCTCAGTAGTCATGTGGTAGAACACCTGCATCATAATCTCCTTGGGTTGTACACCCCCAAATACACTCTCAACTTGTTGGCCAAATGAGGAGTGATATTCCAAACAAGCCCTACTTATGGGAATGATGGAAACTAGGGTATACTCAAAAAACACCAGAGAAGGGAGTCACACCCTCAACCCTATGGCTGATAGATAGGGGACTACCCTATTTTCTAGAGATTCCTCAACCCCAAGATCCCTCCATCTCAATTCATCACCCTAGGAGCTTAGACAGGAAGGAAGAGTTGTCTGAGTGTCCTCGATCAACACTACTCTCATCATACTCTATTCTACTATAAACTTGTCTCAATAACAATTGTTTCATTTTCATACAAAACATCAAATCAAATATCGTGTCAGATCATATATAATCATATAAATCAAAAAATGATACCATGATAATTCTCCCTATAAAGGAGGTCCCTACCAAAAGCCTAAGATTGTTTCGAACAACTGCATTGTCTCAATATATGAGAGTATCTCGGTCGCAACTATAAATATGGGATTTTCTACTAATAAGACCACAATGTATCCTTGTCATATCTAGATCATGCTTAGACGGATCTCTATGGAGCTTCTTAATCCTGCCTCACAGCTAGCCAAGTTAACAACATCATATTCAACGTTGGTCATGCTATGGACCTCTCATCCAAGATATCAAGGCAAATCTCATACTAAAGCAGATCGAACATGAATTTATTCAGGTTCTATGCACATCATACATATAAATATGGATGTTAAAAATATAACATCAATGCTTCAAACAATTGTCAGATGCCATGTCAAGTTCAGAAACACCTTTGAACATCAAATCAGAGTATCCAATGATTTGAATTTTCATTATACAAAAAAAATTTACACTAGCTTTGCAATATGGAATTTCTTTCCCAAATTCCAGAAATAATTTCATCATGCCATGATATATCATTTCAAGCTTCATAAGCTATCTCCCTCTTATTTAGAACCTCATAGTCTCATCAACTATCAATAGTAGACCATCAGTATCAAAACCATAATCAATATAAAATCCATACCTTGGAACTCATCATCCTGAATTCATCAGATAACTATCAAATATAGACATATCTAGATCCAGGAGCTTGCTTCGTGCAATTCTATAAGCATAATTTCTTGTTAAGCCATCATAGTCAACCTTACATAAATGAATGTTGTACCATCACATTAGCAACGTCAACCCATCAAAGCTTAGAAGTCAAATCACAACCATTATCAAAGTCATTATTATCACAATATCAAAACTTTCCACCAGGAGACAGGTGGAGCTCATACGAAATCATAACTTCATCATGCCAAAAAGTTGTCATCGACCATGCATTATCAATTCAAAATTGATCAAGTCATTTTGATAATCATGTTACAAGTCATTTCTGTCACTAGGTGCAAATGCATACACCAAGGATGAGTCATGCGCGTTCCATTTTCATGTTGAATCACAACTATAATTACCTTAACCATTGTGCTAAGTACAAGGATGCTAATACAAAACTATTTTTCTGAATATTCACATAGGACATTTTTCCTGCATAGCATAAACATCAACGAAAATCAACAATCGTCAAATTAGATCATTAGACACCAGTTCAAGTCCAAATTTGCCATCGTAGTAAGATATATAGTCAAAACATATCTCAATCATCAATTCAAGGTTATTGTCAATCATCATGAAAAAACATTTCTCATCTATATTAATCAAGCAAATCATTCCAACATCTTGTAGCACAAAATTAGTGACATATCTATATGTATGTCCTAATCACCTCCAAACAAAAGTTTAGTCTGCATCTTCATATTATCGAAAGCATTCAACCTTTTACTACTTTGAGATCTCTATGTTATCTGCAATGCATCCATGCTACTAACATCTTCTAGGCGAACATCTAATTTCATGCACAATACTTCATTATGTTATCGAAATTTTAACCCAACAACTTTGGAAATTAGATTGAAGTGGTAGGACATGATAAAACCATCTCGATTAAGAGTTCAGATCACTTCAGAAAGATTTAGATGATGGTCAACTGTAGTCAAACCTCTGGTCACTCCCTTCAGGTTAGCGTGTGAGTCTCTCTAGCTTCCTAGATTCTCATTGGGCCTTAACTTGCATGCGTCCAGGGATGAGATCTCCCAGATCTGTGACTCTGTCCAGCACAGAAACCCTAATTTTTGTACAAGCTTGATATCTTATATTATTCTGCATATCAATATTGTCATTTGCACATAAATCTTACTTCAGCATTATAGAATGCAAATATTAATATGAGTAAGAGTCTTCAGAAGAGTTTCTCCCATTGAATGGGAATCTACTTCATTCATCTTTATTCATTTAATCAACCTATCTCTAATAGAGTCAAGAAACAACACGTATGTTAGAACGTATATCTATCATGGCTATTAGCATCATGACATCAATATTTCATCAAAGGTTAAAATCAAAGAAGCAAAACCATATCTCAAAGATTATGAACACAATAACATCTTATATCAAGTTACTTCATCAAGTTAGGACATTGAGTTTAATCATATACGTCAAGACATGACCATAGTTAGTGACAAATGTACTTATTAATCTTACACTTATACTTCTCTCATCAAGGTTACCATCATGTTCATTACCAATAAGATCAGGTTAGGTAATTCAATAAAACTTTACCAAAACAACAAGAGTGTCAACCTCTATTTCCATATGCTTTCATCATGCTTATCAGAAGAATTATTAGCAGAATCAAGCATAGGATTCAATGAGTTATACTTCTATATGAAATTGATCATGACAAGTATCAAGAGTACCATTTACTAGAGTCAAGGTGATATCCTTATTTCGAGGATCAAGGATTCCAAAAACTAGATGTTAGCCAAACATCAAGTGTACCAATGTATCAACATTAGATAGCCTCATAGAATTCAAGAAGATCAAAATTTTCAACACCAAGTGCATCTTTTCATCATAGGAAACATAGATTCAAGTCACTTTCATATGCATGTATGACCCATTAAAGAAAGAGACATTGTAATCATAGCTTAGGGTGTACCGAGCCAATATCTAAAACACATAATACCATGCATATATTTTGGTATTCAAATGCTTGTGCACCTTCTCATTAGACATAAGCCGCTTGAATCATTTTGTCATCTTTTCATCAAGTACTTCTTTATCGCTTTCCAAATTTTCATCTAAAAATAATCCGCAAGAAGGATATACTCATTACATCTCTTCAAGGAGGTTATAAGCATTCATATACTCAAATACATATGTAGGAAGTACAAGAAATAAACATAATCATCACATCTGTATGTCAAACATGTAAGAAGAACCATAAGTCTAGAAATAATTATCTTGAATGAGAAGTGATCCTCGGCCTCTTGAATGAATTTTCAAGAGCCATAAATGTCCATGGTGAATATACCAATGTTTCCTTCAAGTATCCAACCAGTTCTACTAGGGATTATACCATCTAGGACTTTATTGCATCTCCCACAAGTGCTTGAGCATCTTCACATTGACCAGCTAGGTTGTATATCTCATATAGTTTTCATAAACCAAGGTTTTCTCTCAAACCCTAACCTCATAGAATCCATCAAACTATAATAATCAAGTTTCCTAGGGTTTTCTTCAAACCCTAGAATTATCTTAGGTCTCCACCATCCTCTTCTTGCATCCATAAAAGGTGTAGCTCTAAAACCATATTAATTATTCACAGGGCTACATTTTTCTTTGCTTTGATAATTGAATTTCATCATTAATACATTAATTTCACCCCATATCATCATTAAATTATTCATATATACACCATTATCCATTATCATATGCAATTATATAGAAATAACATCATCATCATCATCAATGCAACGAAACATAAATGAACAATGCAAGAAAAACATTCATACACATAGAGACACTAGGATTGGTCTGAGACCAGGGCAAAACCCACTATAGGGAAAACCCATGAAAATATTCTTCTTCTTAGATCATCATCAAATGATTCAACAAAAGAGAGTACAATTATGAATAGCTTTATCTAAGAAAAAAATAACTATGATACCCATGAAATAGATCTAATCATGCTTGAAGACAAAACCCTGATTCTGATGGTTAAACTATGTTGTCAATGGTTGTAATCAACTGTTGGATACTACTGTCATTGAGAAAAATGTTTAGAATATAGAAATTTCATCCATGAGTCCAAAACACTCTCCACATAACTAGATGACTGTGTCTGTAACATATACAGACACTCTCAAGTGAGCTGGATGAGGGGATCTGCGGTCAAACATATCCATACCTGCTTCAAGCCCTAGAAACTCTCATAAGGCTATTGTACAACCATGTATTGAATCTACGATCCTCTCAAGACCACTTTGTGTGAGCGTCTGGGGACTAATACAACACGATTTGACCCCCAATCCCTTGATCCTCCCATAACTCACTATCCAAGCATCTAAGGCTCCATGGACGCTCCCATAAGCCTATGTTCCAGTGTCCAAGGACTAAAATGCCCAATTTTGTTCCAACATCCTGGGATCAGAAATGCTTGAGTCAAAGAAAACCTTACGCCTATAATTTTGGACCCTTGTGTGAAATCTTTAGGTCGAACTTGTGCAAACCAAGATAGAAAGAGAAGAGAAGATATCTTGATTGAATGTGTTCAAATGAGCTTGAGGTATCTTCTATTTATAGGCTTTCATGAGGGTTTACGTGCGGTTAAGGCCGACCTAATTAGTTATCCATGTGGTTAGGGCCGACCCATTCCATAATACATGTAAGAATAAAATAATTCATAACTCAACTTCCGCTTGACGAAATTGGGTGATCTTTAGGTCAATTTTGGTCCTCTCGAAAAGAGGAATCTAATCCAATCATCATATTGGTCATTGGAGTTTCCAAGATGAAATTTGACCACAGTTGTAAAAATTAACAGACTTCTTACAAGAATATAAAAATATATGTATCACACATCAAATATACAGCTCATACCTTGCTATCTACCTCATAATTTCCACAATATTGAAGCTCAACAGAATATAGAAGCATTTTCTTTGTCTATATATAATATAACATCAAAATTCCATTTTATTTTCATCTCGTGCTATCTTCCATCCTCTAACATTCTTCAGTGATTTTGAGGGTTTAGTTGTTTGACTTTTACCATAGGGTTAGTTTGATTTTGTTGAGTATCATTCCTAGATGGTCCAATTGGAACTTTAGGCGTTGCATTATTTCATTGATCTAGAAACATTTGCATATAACCATATTTGATTCTCTCTTCTATTATATATTATATATATATAATATAATATATATAATAATATATATATATATTATATATATATATATATATAGATATATATATATATATATATATATAGATATATAAGTTTGTTTATTATTATAACGAATTATACTCATATTATTCTAAAAAAGGCTTGAGGATGCCACCTCAATTAGTGATGGAAATAATGTAGAATGTGTGAAAATTGAGAGATCCAAGGTTCAAATGCCTTGAGTTGTGACTCGGTTTATAGAGAGGAGGACCGGTTGTAGACCCCAAAAATTTTACTAATAATTGTGTCTGAGGCAAGATATTGGGTTCTTCTTGAACACAAAAAAATTGGATTAAGAAAAAACTACAGTAGGAATTTAAACAAAATCAAAATTTTAGTTAATAAAAAAATTAACAAATAAAAGATAACATATAAGAAAAAATATGAATAAAATATAAATATATATACTAATAATAATAATAATAATAATAATAAACAAAAATCTAAACTGAAAAATAAAACAAAATTGTACTTTTTTTTTTCAACGAAAAAACCGAACTTTTTTATAGGGGTAAAAAAGTTACAAAGTAAATGAGTGAACCTTCTGCAGAAACTGTGTGTGAAAGAACATTTTGTTCTTCAGGGAATGAAAACAGTAGCAACACTACAAGCTGGAAATAGACTCCTATACCCGGCCAGAAACAACCATACCAAAGGAGGTGTAATCTGGAACAATCCTAGGGCTCCTTCCCATAGGAGAAAACACCTAAAAACGCCAACAAACGGGCAAAGAAGAAGGTCACGACGTGATCATTCAAAGACAGAGCATACAGCAAAAAATTGACACATTTAAATATGCGCCCAGCAA
This sequence comes from Pinus taeda, assembly GCA_000404065.3. Taxonomy (NCBI): domain Eukaryota; kingdom Viridiplantae; phylum Streptophyta; class Pinopsida; order Pinales; family Pinaceae; genus Pinus; species Pinus taeda. The sequence continues at coordinate 76,276 of APFE031330171.1, read as the reverse complement.
CAAAAATTCGCTCTTTTAGAACAGAGCAGCCAGCTAAAGGATGACACATTTTTGTTATGCGCCCAGAAATAAAACGCTCTTTCAGAATAGAGCATTCAACAGAAGGATGACACAGGTTCATGATCTCAAGATCGAATGAGAACGCTGCTAAACTAGAGCAAAAGATTGACAAAAAGCCATTAAGAGTATGGAGGAATATCCGACACACGGATCTGGCTCTGTATCTGTTCAGTTATTCTCCAAGTGCCCACAGCTTGAAGCAAACCAATTTTAGAAAGGCTGTCCGCTTCCTCATTCCTGTCCCTGTATATGTGCTGGATGGAAAAGACATTAAACAACAATTTTAAGTTTTGGATTTCTTCTAATAGAGGCAGCAACATATAATGCTGGCATCTATATCTCCTAATGACCCAGTTAACAATATTCAGTGAATCTCCATAAATCTGAATAGCAAGGATATTTTTGTGAATGAGCCAGCACAACAGAAATTTGAAAGCAGAGAGTTCTGCAAAATTATTTGAACCCATCCCGAGTCCCACCGATGCTTTTAGCGAGTGAGAGGGACTAATGTGGATAATAATCCCAACGCCAGTGATATTATTTTGGGCAGCCCCGTCAAAAAACGCCCATGGGATCCCGTCTCTAATGTGAAGCTCCTTCTGAAGATCAGGTTTTGAGGGGCCATCCGGCTCAGGGATGCTGGCGAGGATGGTAGAGCTTTGGATCGCAATGGCTGCCGCTGGGGTGGATTTTTCTCTAAAGATACTACAATTTCTGGCGATCCAAACACCCCAGCAAATGATGGGGGGCAAGTTTCTCAGATTCCTCACATTAAAATGATTCCACCAATATTCCCAGGCTGTGGACAAATCAACCCCTTCCCACCTCAATTTGATGTTTAAAAACTTTTCCACTTCATTCCAGACTTGTCTTGTAAAAGGACAATCAAGGAACAGGTGCTGAGTGGATTCAGATGCTGCAAGACAAAGAGGGCATCTGCCAGGACCCTGTTTAAAGCGAGATTGGAGGATCTCCCAAGTAGGGATCTTATTTTTTAACGCGCACCAGAAAAAGATTCTGGATTTTTTGGGGCACTTAAGTTTAAACAGTGGCTTAGCCCACCAAACAGGGGGGTCCCATCCTTTTTTCTTCATCAAAAAATTGTACCCAGCCTTAGGAGAATATAACCCTGTCTCAGCATGAGCCCAAACCAGGGAGTCCGGCCGGTCCTTTAATCTAACATTCGATCTTCTGAGCTCCTGAAGAAAAAGCTGCCATTCATTCCTCCAAATGAGATCTAAGCCAAGAGCAACTTCACTTTTCCAAGGCTGCCCCCAAATAGATGACTGGTTCATATTTGCTATCTGATTTAAACTCTTGATTCCTTTCTCGTCCAGGTGAGTGAGCAAATCAGGGGAAAGAGCAAACCCTTCACTGCACCCCACCCACGGGTCCCTACCAATTCTCACGCTTTCACCATTCCCAACATGCCAAGCCAGACCTTGTTCAATTACTTTAAAGGCCTCTGTAGTGACTTTCCAAATAACTGAACAGTTCCTGCCTTTCTTGTTTGGGTATCTAATCCATTCTTCAAGAGGAGTAGGATCAATATACTTTCTCATAACCACTCTGGTCCAGAGATTCTCTGAATTTATAATTTTCCATCCTGACTTTGCTGCCAAGGATTGACTGAAATCAAAAAGATTTTTTAAACCCCATCCACCCTAGTCCTTTGGTCTGGCAATTTTATCCCAGGCAACCCAAGGAAGAACAGAATCCTCCTTAGCCCCAGACCAAAGAAACCTGCTACAAATCTGCTTGATTTTATAGAGAATCCCTTTTGGGATCCAAGTCAAAGCAGCCCAAAAAACCGGAATAGCTTGAAGGACAGAATTTACCAGAGTAAGCCTACCAGCCCGCGATAACCACTTGAAGCTCCAATGGGATATTTTTTTGCTCGATCTTTGCCACCAGCCAATTCCAATCCTGCTTTCTATAAGAGGAGGGTTTTAACCAAAAACCAAGATATTTAAACGGCTGCTCCATATCACAGGTTCCAAAAGGCAATTGGGATGCAATCAGGATCTCTTCTTGTCTACTGAGACCCTCGAAAATAAGCTGAGACTTCCTTTCATTTATTTGGAGCCCTGTAGCTTTCAGAAACAGATCAATAATGATTTTAATCTCTTTAATTTCATTTATGTTCCCATTTTTGAATAAGAGAATATCATCAACAAAAAGAAGATGAGTTATGAACAGGTTAACAGCAACTTCCAAACCTTTGACCAAACCTGAGCTCTTGGCACTTGAGATCAACCTACTTAGTCCTTCTGCTGCTAGGAGGAAAAGTAGGGGAGAGAGAGGGCATCCTTGCCGGAGACCTCTTTGGCTATTAAAAAATTGGGAAGCAGCCCCATTTATCAGAACAGCGAAATTTACATTTCAGATGCATCCCATGATCCAGTTAATAAACTCCACCTTGAAGCCTAGATGCGTCAAAAGCATCCTTAAGTATGTCCAACTGATCCTGTCATAGGCTTTGGAGAGATCGATCTTTAGCACAGCCCCCTTTTTTTTTGCTTGCCTTAAACTATGAATAGTTTCCTGTGCTACCCCGAGAGCTTCATGAATCTGGCGACCGTCCAGGAAACCAAATTGCTCCTTCGAAATACAAGAGGATAAGATAGGTTTCAGGCATACTGCAATGATTTTTGCAATGATCTTGTAAATAGTATTGCACAACGATATAGGCCTGAAGTCTTCAAAAGACACCGGGTCCTCTTTTTTAGGAATAAGGGCAATGAAAGTGGAATTAAACGGCCCATATATTTCACCTTTCTTCCTTGATTCCTCCACGACCTCAGTTAGTTCTGCTCCAATTGAATCAAAAAAGTGGGAAGAAAGCTCTATGGACCAACCGTCTGGCCCTGGGCTTTTATCTTTAGCCATAGATTTTATTATACTTTCTACTTCCTCCTTAGTCACTTCCCTGTAAAGGTCTTCAGCATCGCCCTCCTCCACAAAACGAGGGAAAGCTTGGGCTGTTCTGATGATTTCAGCTAAAGATATCCCCCCAGGGTCAGAGAAGAGATTTTGAAAATGGTTCTTACCCATAATTGATAATTCTTCAAAAGATGAGGCCACTCTGCCTTCAGCGTCCTTCCGCTTCCAAATGGTGTTTGCATTCCTCCGACCCTTTGCATAATTGTGGAAGAACTTTGAATTTTCATCCCCCGCTTTCAGCCAAATAGCCCTGCTTTTCAACCTCCATTCTTCTTCCCTATCCATCAGAATTTTAGCCCTACTCTTTTCTAGTGCCAGAATTCTTTCTTTCAACTCCTGAGTAGCATAAGCATCAGCCTCAGGGGCTTCAAGCGCACCAAGGGTCTCATCAATCCTGACCAGGTCTTCAATTTGTTTTTTCCTTCTAGCTGAAGCCCATTCTATGGTTGCTTTCTTAAGCCTTTTTAAGTTTTCCATGAGAAGAGATCCTTTATTCCCCGAATGACCCAAACCCCAATGAATCCAAGTATCACGGAAAAGCTTATTGAAAGAGTCCTCCTGAAGCCATGAGGCATTGAATTTGAACGGGGCGGCCGGCTTTGGAGGAGGACTGGAGAGTTCCAACAAGATGGGGAAATGGTTTGAGTTTCCCCCTTCACCGACCCATTGCCTGAACAAAGGAACATTGGAGGCCAACCTTTCACTGATAAGAAACCTATCCAATCTCTTTGCAATTCTATCCTCCCCCGATCTTCAGTTCCTCCACGTAGGTTTTGCTTTTATGATATTTACATCAATCATACTTAAAAAACAATGTTAAATAAATTAAATAAAAAAATAGAAATTCAAAACAAAATAATAATAATAATAATAATAATAATAATAATAATATATAATAATAATAATAAAAATATAATAATAAATAATAAATAATAAATTAAATAATAATAATTAATTAATAAAAAAAAATCAAAAATTCAAAAATTTAATCATATAATTTTGAAACAAAGTTAAAAAAATTAAAAATTTAAAAGAATAACAATAGAAAATAAAATAAAAATTAAAATTGAAATTAAAATGGAATAATTGAAATTAAATTATAAATAAATAGTATATTAAATTAAAAACTATAATTAACAATTTTAATTTAAAAAATTAAAAAAAAAAAAAAAAAACAAAAACAAAATCTAAAATATAAAAGCATAAATTAGAAAACAAGTCATCGTGTTGGGGTTGAAGCGCCACGACACAATGAGAGCAAAGGGGGTCCACTATTGCTCTTGTCATGTCGCGACCAGTGTTCAAATTTGAACACATCACAGCCCTTCTGAAGCTCTCTAGCACGTCAGAGAAGTGCTCAACGAAATTTACTAGTCAAAAGAAATTTAAATTTTGATTTTTACATGTTTTTTAAAAATTTTAAATAATATTATAAAATGTCGTATGAAGGGCTAACTGTCTGTAGGACATTTAAAAAACATCCAGTTGTCTGATTGATGTAACACTCTAAAGTCTGCAGGAGGTTCTGGCAACACTCAAGAAAGTGCAACGGGACGTAGTGGAGGTCATTCATCCACTCCCAGGCCATCAGTCATAATGGCAGCACTGATAGGGTTAGAATTCATGATATGATGTTTATGCTCGCATTCGTTAATAATAGAGGTTTCTTTTCGCATTCATTGACAGCAGAGGAGAAGTAGTTGTGTATTGGTATCCGTGAACTAGGCATATTTTGAAGGTATCAGAGGTTTAGAAGAAACAAATGAGAAAAGACAGAATTAATTATAACTAAGGTAGATTATTCTAAGGCTATGAAAATTGCCTGCATTGATTTTTCCAATCCCAATCTTACAACGAGTGCAACACAAGTTCGCAAGGTATTTTTAACTCTCAATTTTAATTTTCAACATTCATTTCCCTGGCCTTTCATTCAGTTAGGCAGGACCAATTAAAATTATTATGTTTGGAATGGTTTATTGATCTTTATATCGTCATGTGTAGACTCTGGATTTTTTTTATATTGTCCACCATGTCATCGATGAAGATTTTTTGGACTAAGTCTTTGAGCAAAGTCGACAACTTTTTGCCCTTCCTGAGGAGGAAATGATGAAATAGCTATGGAATGAGAACCGTCAAGGTTACACTCCATATCAATTAGAATCTCTTAATATTTTTATTCAACTCAAAGGTTTGATGAGGATTTGTGTCTCTTTCTATTTGCTTCTGCTTGTAATTACATCTTGCTCTAATCAACTCTGAAACATCAATCCGTTGAAGTATTTCACTTCATATTTTTTCATATATTCATTTTTCCAGGGGATTGCAAGGGTAGTTATGAAGCTTCTGAAGTGTCGATAAAGGCAAGTGATTTCAAAGTCCCAATCAATGGCCTTCAATAGATATGCAATTCAACATTTAAAATGATATTTTGCATACGTGTACAACACTTAAAAATAGATTAAAGTGATAGTATTGACAATTTTACATCATAACCACATACTTCATTTTCTATGGTATCTTCATTTTCCTTAATTTGTTAAATTTTATTCTTTCTTGTCAACCCACCATTAACACAATATCATTGAATTATGAGATTACCCCATTAGATAGTGATACCTACACTTAGTGATTCACAAACTTTTATTTGTCATCTTGTAAATAACTACAATCATATACTACATCTTCGAGGATGCCAAATATATTCGATTACTGATCATCCTACAACTATGAAAACATATTCCATCCTACCTTTATGCAGACATATTCATGACATTACTTTGATGTTCCACATAGATATCTTGACATAGTATAATAATGCTGATATGGTTGCTTACATTTTCCATGAAAACATCATTACTTTGAAACTCTGTTTGACATGGAAATCTTGAGATAGCATAATGGGACCGAAAGGGTTCTTTATTTAGGGTTTCTTTTTAGCGAACATTGGTATATAGACATCGCAATATCTTTATTAATTTGAATTCTTATTTTATAGTAATAAATGAATATGTTATCATGGTAATTAGATGGTGGTAAATAACTACTACCATCTCTTTTCTATTTTAGATGATTGTTCAATTTTGACAACCATTCATACAAGATTGTTCAATTATGAAATTACCCCATTAGATGGTGGTAAATAACTACTACCATCCCTTTTCTATTTTAGATGATTCCATGACTGACAACCATAATGCTTACAAAAGCCTAACATTGCTTCCATTTAAACTTACTGTAATCAAGCTTACTATTAATCCCACTTACTATTAAGCCTAACATTTGTAAAATCAAACTTTATTTAAAACCTTGTATTTCTTCTCTTATCTTAAAAAGCCTTTTTCTTTATTAACTTTCTAGTTTTTGAAAACATAGAAATTAATTCTTTAAAAAAAATTGAGAAATAATAAGTGTGCTTCCCATAGAATTATGTAGAGTTTTGAACCGAGGAGAAGGTTAAAATGAAACTCCAAAGCTCTATTAATAACCACACAACCGAAGATTGGTCTGGCTATGGTGCTACAACTTAATTTTCTTTTTCCAGTCGGTCTTCCCAAAAGATATAGAATGCTAATAGCTATCCATACAACTATTATTGCCTCTCCCGCTTCATTTTCTCCGTTCGGTATCTAGGAAATAAGTTGTGTGTGTGGGTGTCCATGTAGCTACTGCTATGAAGGGGTTTTTAAGGAGATTTTGAAATCATAGAAAAATTGAAATCATAGAAAAATTAAAAGACATTGTTAATGAAAAGAAATAATATTATTAGAAAAAGATGTCAATGAAAAGAAACCGCATTATTAGAAAAAGATATCAACCAAACTTGAATTCATTGTAAGGACCAAATTTGAAAACCGTTCTTAAACACCAACAAAAATGATCAACCAAGCCATACAACAACAACACTGCAGATGTGTATTACATATTACAATATTTCCATATTAGATATGGAAAACTTTCCTTTTAATTACATAAATGTTTGAATCTATAGAGCTTGAAGTTTTTAATGGAGATAAAAGTCTATTGATAGTGTTCTTTGATTGAGCAATGTTAAGAGAAAAGTTCAATTCCCTTGGTTGTTGAGAGTACATATTTGTTTTTTTGGTTTTTTTTTAAATTGTTTCAAGCTGAGCAAAAGATATATTATAAATTAAAAACAATGAAAACTATTTTTTTTCCATTCTGCAAATAAATTTATATTTTCTGTGATGTAAATTCAAATACTTTTGAAGATTATCTAATGAATAGAAGAAACATATGTTTAATTTTTTAAACAGAATTTGAGAAAAATGTTTGCCCATATACTAAATCCTATTGAGATTTTATAGTGTTTTAATCTAGCCACTTTTTAAATTTTAAATATTTAGAAGGACACCATTCATTTTGGCATTCTTTATTATAAAAAAAATATTTAATGTACACTTGTTAATAGAAGTACAATTTTTTTTATAAGTTTTCATCTTCGAAGGGTTAGATAAATATATGCCCTTCCAAATAAAACTAAGACCAGCCCTTCAAATTTGATCACTGATCACGACCCTTTGGTGATGGATTTGTTTTTTTCTTTTTTGGCTTCTTCCATTTTATTGGATTTTGGCGATGGATTTGTTTTATTTCATTTGGTTTATTTGGTTTCTTTTTTTATTGGATTTTCAAACTTTTATTCTTTTTTCTCTTTTTAATTATTATTTTGTATTTTTTTGTTAATTTAATTTTTTAACTTTGTTATAAAATTTAATATAGTTTTTCCATTTTTAGTTTAATTTTATTTTCCCAAAAGTATAAGAAAAAGTTTCAAAAAATTAATTTAAGAAAAAATAAAAATAAAAATTTGACTTTCCCATTTCAAAGTCATAAAAAATATGATGTATTTTTTTAATCCTAAAAATACTACAAGTATGGTTTTTTTTGGGGTGTTTTTTCCTTTAAAATATTATAAATGTGATATATTTTTGTGCTTTTAATCCTAAAATATGATATTTTAGAAACAAATCGAGAAAAAATAGTTAAAAAATATAATTTTTTCAAAAAAAAATACAATGAAACATGTTTACACAAATTCATTTTGAAATGATAAAACTAAAAAGGAAGCTAACCTTTTAAGTGCAAATGTCTCCTATTGAATGTATTATCAATGAATTTGTAGCTCCTCCATAAATCCTTCTACAATTTTTAATTAATTCTAAACAATATTTGTTGTGATATTGGGAATAGAAATGATAAAACCTAATATATAGTTATGTTTGTTGAATTACTTTACATTTTATTGCATGTGGGATTAAATTAAAATTAAAGAAAATTAATATATAGTTAAGGTTATGTGTTTAGATTAAATTTTTTTAAATGGGGGATACAAAATAAAATACAAATTGTAAATATTAAATAAATAAATTAGTTGAAGTTAAATAATTAAAATAAAAGTTTGATTTCATTTATGAAGGAAAGTATTAAAGGAAAATTTGTGTGGAAAATTCGAGTAGAAAGTAGGGTTGAAATTTTGAAGAAAAAAATAGCAAAATAAATTTTAGAGGATAAATTTTTAGATGAATTTTTTGTTGATCATTGGTTGTCATTGATGTCAACCCAAGCAGCACCAAGGGATACCTAGATCTTTCATGGACATTGTGACTTGACAACTTACTATATTTTGAGTCAAGGATATTCTATATGGATTCTACTCTTCAAGATGTTTCCATTCATATATCGCATGCCACGTAAGTCTTCACGGTTTGAGATATATTCATGTTTGAAGTTAGTAACTCCAGTTACTGCACTAAAACCCTATGGGGTTGTGTCATGGCACTCATAATTGGTTGTGTTCATTAATAGTCAATAACTATTAATGTTTTTTTTCTACTAAAATCCATCCAACGTTCACTTGTTCAGGACCCTCTCAACTCAAGACATTCATATAAATAGTGACCCTCATATCCTCCTTTAATGGGAATTTTGTGGTTTAAAACATGTCACGTGGAATTGTTGCTATAACGTTTTGTATGTGAAGCTTCAAAGGTGGAACGTAAAACCCATCTGAACTGAAATATTGATGAACCACATGACTGAATTCCAAATCTTGCTTCACTATATTGTCAGAGATATGATCTAAGGAAGTAAGGGTTTTTGCAGGCTTCTAAATTCCATGTCAAATAGGTGACTTTGGGAAACTTGTCATAACCTTTTCTTTGAATATTAGATTCCAATTTTGTAAGTGGTTATAGAACTAGGATGGACTATAGTTTTTCGGGTTTTGCTTTTAGGGCCAAGGGTCGCAAAAGTGACACGTGGCTCTTCGTACACGTTCGCTCTACTAGATGAGTCCATAATCAAGTGATCGTGGGAGATTGTGCATAACGCTTTCTTCAAGAATCCAATCTTGATCAGACATATGGGATTGGAAATAGGACTCGTAGGGCTACCATAAAACAAAATTTGAGACCTTGGAGATTCGTAATTACATAGATGCAATATCGAGCTCCTAGAAGGCAAGAAAAAGCATTCATTCAAGGATCATTGCAATAAGGACCACACATCAATAGTCAAGGGTAAGTCTCCTACAACAAGGTCTATATGATTAGTGTTTACATTTAAATTTTGTGTATCATCTCTATGTCTCTATATGTCACAGTTATTTTTGATACCACATTTCGGATGTCCTATTCTTCATACTACAAATTTGATGCTACATATTGTTATGCTACATAAAGTCTGCTAAATCTATATCATGTTGTAAGTTCATGTTGCTTGTCTTGTCAGACTTCATAGAATGGTCTCTGTGGTTGTCCTTAGAACTTGGTCAATCACATGTCTAGGGTCTCTCATTAGTTTTTATTGTATATATCTTTAGGTCAGGTTTGGATATAGAGCATAGAATCCAAGCCTATAGCAACAGTGGTAATCTTCATCTACTGCTGCAACAAGTCAACAACAAAAGTGACAAGCACATGTTAGGTACACATGGTAATTTTAATTTTCATTTATTCATTATTATTCACTTACGTGTGTTTTGTAGCAGAGGTAAGTTAAAGAGTATTTTTTCTTTTTGTTTTGGGATTGGTTTCACTGAGAAAATTTTGCATGAAGGTAGAAGAATATTGAAGTACAACATCAAGCAAGAATTCAAGAGAAAAAGTATAAAATCAAAGGAAGCATTGTAGTGGAACATCCTTGAAGACATGAAAGCCATCCCAATATCGTGAACTATTGTTAAGGGAAACATTCATCATTGTAAAGTTGTAAACAAGTTATTTATAAAAGACATTGTAAAAGAGTCATAATTGTAAATTTGTAAAAGAGTCTTCATTGTAAATATTGTAGAAGAGTCATTTTTGAAAGTCTCATTCTACCTATAGTCGAAGAGGCAGTGTTGGGAGGTATACTAGTCATTGTTGGGATGATGTCATGATTGGGTTGCAAGTAATAGAGTGATTTTGTATTTTGTCAAGTACACGAAAATCATTGTACAACTTATTGTACCGTGGATTATTGTCCTTGGTTTGGGAATCCACAGTCTTGTCTTACTTAAGTCATTATAGGGTGGCAGGGAGGTGCTAGGTAGGTGAAGTCACCTAAAGGTTAGGGCATGTGAACACTTCATGGTGGTAGGGTGGTGCTAGGGTGAGTTTTGGAAATCTAGGGTGTTATGGCATCCATTCAACTGATTACTAAAGAAACTAGGGAGTTGGGGCGTCCTTCTAGTGGGTGCTCGAGAAGAATGATTTTCTATAATTATAGGAATTTGTTTCTTTCATTTTGGTTGGGGTTAAAGATTAAATAATTTATTAGAAAAATGTCCAGTGGTTTTTGACTACAAGGGGGTTTTCCACCTAAAATTCTTGTTCCTATTGTGTTCTTTTATTTACTGTTATTACTGTATAAACATTAATAAAAATTGAATATTAACTATTTCTCTCAAAAGATTTAAAATTGCTAATTGCTAACTAATATTGATTCACTCCCTCTCAGTATTTCCAACAATTGGTATCAGAGCTTGGTTCCTTCAATAATAGTCTAATAACTGGAAGGAGATCATGGAGTATACTAAGAATAGAGTTCCTTTTTTCAATGGAAATAACTATGCACTTTAGATTGGAAGAATGCAAGTTCATTTGATGGCACGAGGATACGAAGTATGGGAAATCATTAACAAAGGCTTCACACCAACACATGATGAACAAGGTAATAAAAATATTGTATATGATTGAAAGGATAAAGATGTTATTATCAATGGGCTTATACAATCTATTTATATTAAGGTATTAAGTTTAAAAATGGCTAAAGAGGTATGGGGCAAGGTTTAAAATATATATGAAGGTGACTCAAAATTGAAAGAAGCAAAGCTTCAAATTTTCAAGGAAAAATTTGAGAAACTCAAATTGAGGAAAAAGGAAGATATTTCTGCATACTTTCAACATGTTTATGAAACAAAAAATACATTGGAAGGTTTGGGATAATATGTTTAAACAAAAATTGTTGTCCAAAAGATCCTTAGAACCTTGCCAGCAAGATTTAACCCTAAGGTATCTTTCTTGGAAAATAGATCGAATATGACCAATATCGGCATAGATGAATTGCATGGAATTCTTATAGCATATGAAATGAGGATTGAAGAAGAGTATGTCACATCTTACTTAGAAACACCATTTTCTGCATCCAAGAAAAATGGCAACGAAAAGTAGACTCGGAAAGCAAAAGCTTACAGTTGTAAGGATGAAGAAAAGGAAGAAGAGGAAGAAGAACTCTCAAATAAAGAATTCACCCACTCCACATGAAAAATGAGAATAGGTAAGGAAAATTAAAAGGTAAACATCCATTAATATGTGTTGAATGTGGCGAGGTCGGGGATTTTGTAGCCAAATGTCCTGCCAAAAATGAGGTTGTTACGAATGGAAAGAAAGGTCCTAGGAAGTTCAACAAGCAAGGCGAGAATAAATGGTTTAAGAAAAGTTTCTTTACCAAAGAGACAATTCCTCATCCAAATAAGTCAATGATAATGATGATGAATTCAACAAAAGAGTATTTTTTCTGGCCAATCACGATAAGGAAGAGGCTCCTTAGGAAGAAGGAGATGAAGAAGAAGAAATGACTGAGGTTGAATTGCAAAATGAATTGATCAGAGGTATCAAATAGCTCAATGCCAAGAATAAGCATGTCAACACTCTTGAAGACAAATTAAAGATAGAAAGAGAGTAGGTCCTCAACCTTAAAATCAAGGTTGAAGAATATAAGCGAATTGAAGAATCTCTCAGGAAAGAATTAAAGGAAAACAACAAGGAAAGAGAAGCACTAGAAGCTGAAATAGTTGCACTACAAAAGGAATAAAAAATGGAAAAATAAATTCAAAGCTACGTCATCAATTCAAACACTTTGGATGAACTCATCAACAACAAATGATCATACATCAAAAATACTGGTCTTGGTTACAAAGAAAAATTTGAAAATAATTCGAGTCCTTCAATGAAAATTAAAGAAGATGGGTATGTAAAATCTACCAACCAGAAAGATCTCTCAGATAAATCAAGAGATCAAGACTCGCAGGAAGTACCTTGGAAGACAATTGCTTGAAGAGATCCCCTCTCAGATACCAACCTATCTTTTATGGTCATTATTATTCATGTGGAAGGTCTGGACATAGAATTGCAAAATGTTGCATGTATGGTTAGAATGAATATAATTCCAGGAGATCCTTAAGAAATGGATATTCCAGAACTCAACATAATATCAACAAATTTGACCATTTGAGAGATTATGTCGAATGTTACAAATGTAACAAATTTGGACATATGGCTAGGGATTATGAAGTTTCGGATAGGTGGAACTATTATCGGGAAAACCCTACAATAAAATTTACAGGATCATGAGATAGAAACCAAACAGAATATTCTATGAATAAGAATGAATGTTGCAAATGTCATAAATATTGACACATAGCTCATAGCTGTAGGTACAAGATGGAATCAATCATGAATGAAAATCTTAACGACAAGAATAAGAAGGTTTGGAAAGGAAAATAAGTACAAGATGAGAAAGAAAGGAAAGAAGGAAATAAGGTCTGAATAATTATGCTTTCATGATTCGTAATAGATTATAAGGAATCAACAATTTCTTTTCTTAATGACTCAAGTCATGATGGTCCATTAAATGACACACTATTCTAAACAATTCAGCATATCGACTCCTAGAAATTTGAAGATGAAGAGTCTATGAAACAATATATGACACAAGTCTACGATTGATAGGGAGGTGGTTTGAACAAGATGTCAATTTCATTACATGTTCAAGGGGAGAAGATTAGTTGAAGTATTACAGATTCAAGAAAGAATGTGCTAACAAGAAATCTCTATGTGAATGTGGATCAAAACAATACAACCATTATCGAGATATCTCATTAGGATAAAGGAATATTCATATATCAAACCAAGTACATCAAATAAATTCTCAAAAAATTCTGGATGGAAGATTGCAAGCCAACCCTTATCCCCATGGTAACAGGTAGAAATTTAAGCTTAAAAGACTCATCAAAGGATGTGGACCAAAGGCTATATATATCCATGATTGGTAGTCTCCTATATGTTACAGCCTCCCGGTCAAATGTGATGCAGCAGGTTGGACAAGTAGCATGATTCAAAGTAGCACCAAATGAATCTACTATCATTTCTGTTAAAATAATTCTTCGATATCTTAAGGGGACAATGGAATATGGTCTCTAGTATCCCAAAGGAAATGATCTGGTCATCCAACATTATACAGATGCATATTTTGCAGGAAGAGTTGATGATCGTAAGGGTATCAGTGTAGTAGTGTTCTACCTAGGTGTTTGCCTTGTTAAATGATTAAGTAAAAGAAAATCTTCAATCTTGTTATCCACAACAGAAGAAAAATACATCACGACAACAACTTATTGTACTCAAGTTCTTTGGATGAAGAAAACCTTAAAATATCTTCAAGTTAAGTTTGATAAGCCTATTCCCATCTTCTGCAATAACACTAGTGCCATCAGTATCTCAAAAAATCCTATGATGCATCCACAAATAAAGCACATTTCGATCAAATATTATTTCGGTAGAGAGCAGGTCGCCAAAATGAATATCAGGATTGAATATGTTGGCACAAAGGAACAAATTACTGCAATATTTACTAAACCATTATCTCATGAAGCATTTGAGTATCTTCACCAAAAGCTTGGGATTCTCTAAATTTCTCATTAGAATCTTTCTCTTATCTAACTAAGTAGAAAGGGGGAGTGGAGGTGGGTACAAGTCTATAGGATGACAGTTTGTCAAGGGGAGCTACCCTTTGTTGTTGATGACAAAGGGGGAGAAAAGCCAGTTGGGAGAGGGGTCATGATCGCAGAGGGAGTAGTTGTGTTGACATCAATGCAAAAGTGTAGATTGTTGATCAATGGTTGTCATTGATGTCAACCCAAGCAGCACCAGGGGCTATCCCAATCTTGCATCGGAATTTTGACTTGAGAAATTACACTATTATGAGTAAAGTAACTTCTAGATGGATTCTACTCATTGATATGTTTCCATTTATATATGGCATGCCACATAATTCTTCATGGTTTGAGAGATATTCCTGTTTCAATTTAGCAACCCGAGTTAGTGGGATAAAACCCTATGGGGTTGTGGCATGACACTCATTATTGGTTGTGGTCATTGAATAGTCAATAATTAATAATGTTTTCTTCCTCCTAAAATCCCTCCAACATTGACTTTTTGAGGACCCTTTCAACTCAAGACATTCATATAAATAGTGACCGTCATATCCTCCTCTAGTAGGGATTTTCGGGCGTAAAAGAAGCCATCATGGATTTTTCACTATAACGTTTTGTTTAACAATCTTAAGAAGCTGAAATTAAAACCCATTTGAACCGAAAATGTAATGAACTTCGTGACAAAATTTAAGATCTTGGTTCATTATATTTTCGAAGATATGATCTAAGGAAGTTAGGGTTTTTGCTGGCTCCCAAATTCCATGTCAAACAGACAACATTGGGAAAATCGTCATAACCTTCTCTCTGAGGATTGGATTCAAATTTTGGAAATAGTTATAGAAAGAGGAAAAACTATACTTTGTTTGGTATCATTTTTAGGGCCGACGGTTTCAACATTGACATGTGGCACTTCATACATGTTCTCTCTAATGAACTAGTCTATAATCAGCTCATCATGGGAGATTGAGCATAACTCTTTCTTGAATAATCCAATATTCAGTATGATCTGTAACATATTTTCTTTTAGGAAAATGTAAGTGTATATAGGGTCTCGGTTATATATCTATGTCTCTATATCTCACAGTTAGTTTTGATACAACATTCCAGGTGTCCTATTCTTGATACTACACATTTGATGCTACATATTCTTGTGCTACACAAAGTCTGCTAAATATATATGATGTTATAAGTTCATGCTACTTTTCTTATCATAGTTGATAGAATGATATCTATTATTGTACTTAGAACCTGGTCCATCACAAGTCTAGGGTCTGTCATCAACTTTTATTGTATATATCTTTAGGTCATTTTTGGATACAGTCTTTCATAGAGTCTAGGCCTATAGCAAGAGTGGGAGTCTTTGTCTACTGCTGCAAGAAGTCGACAACAAAAATAGCAATCACACTTAAAGTATGAATTGCAATTTTAATTTGTATTTATCCCTTACTATTCACCTACGTGTGTTTTACAGACACAGTTAATTTAAAGGGTATTTTTCTTTGTTTTGGGATTAGTTTTGCTGGGAAAGTTTTGCATATAGGTAGAAAAAGTTTCAAGTATAACATCAAGAAATAATTCAAGAGTAGAAGTATCAAATCAAAGGACAAATTACAATGAGACATCCTTGAAGACATGATAGCCATCCAGATATTGTGAACTATTGTTAAGACCAAGAGTCATCATTGTAAATTTGTAAAAGAGTCATCATTGTAAAAGAGTCACTTCTAAAAGAGTTATCTTTGTAAAGTTGTAAAATCATCATTTGTAAAATATTCATCATTGTAAAGATTGTAAAAGATTCATTTGTGAAAGATTCGTTCTTCCTAGAGTCGAACAGGTAGTATTGGGAGGTATGGGAGTCATTGTTGGGATGATGTCATGGTTGGGTTGCAGGTCATATAGTGATTGGGTATTTGGTCAAGTGCACAAAAATCATTGTACATGTTATTTTATCATGGATTGATGTCCTTGGTTTGGGAATCCAAAACATTCTCTTATTTTAGTCATTATAGGGTAGCAGGGAGGTGATATGTAGGTTTATGAAGTCACCTATAGGCTAGGGCCTATGAAAACTTCATGTTGGTAGGGTGGTGCTAGGTTGTTTGTGGCTCGCTAGGGTGTTGGGGCATCCATTCAGTTGACTACTGAAGAAACCATGGTGTTTGAGCATCCTTCTAGTGGGAGCTGGAGAGGAATGATTACCTAGAATTCTAGGAAGTTTTTGCTTTCATTTCAGTTCGGGTTGAACATTAATGAATTTACTAAAAAAAACGTTTAGTGATTTTTGACCCAAAGGGGGTTTTCCACCTAAAATTCTTATGCCTACTATGTTCTTTTATTTACTGTTATTACTGCATAAACATTAATAATAATTGGAGATTAACGAATGCTCTCAAAATATTTAAAATTTCTAATTTCTATGGAATATTGATTCATCGCCCTCTCAAGTATTTCTAACATTTTTTAGAGGAAATATTTTGGGAATAAATTTTTGGGAGAAACTTTGAGAGAAATGTTCATTATTCAAGCTATAAATTGTCATTGGGAGAGAGAGAATTTGTATAATTCAATATTCTATGCAATGTCATAGATTTGTGTGATAGTGAAGATCATATTTTCGGAGCATCAACATCTTGCTCATGCCATAAATTTATTTTTATTAATGAATATAACATGAATTATTTCATTATGAATAGAGAGTCAAATGTTTAACTTAGTAAGAAGCTTGATGAAAGTAGAAATAATGATATTTATCGTATTAATCAAGGAATTCCTAATCCTAGGGTTTGTAAAGGCACCACTTCCAAAGGGGAGGATGAAGAATTTCTTCCAAACGAGAATTTTAGAGGCATAAATGAGGATAATGCATTTTCTCTGAGTTAGGATTTCATAGGAGCTCATGATAAATATGAATTCATGCAAGTGAAGACTTCAAAACCATAGATGGTGATGATAAATTTCCTCTGAGTGAGGATCTCAAAAGTGGAAACAATGATAATGAATTTCCTCCAAGTGAAAAATTCAAAGGAACAGGTGAGGATGGTGAAATATTTACTTAGAACAAGCATTTGAAGGGAGCATATGAGGATAGTGAAGGATTTACTCCAAGAAATAATTTCAAAATCATTGATGGTGATGAATTTTCACTAAGAGAGGATTTCAAAAATTCCAATGGCAATGTTGACTTTCCTCCAAGAAATGATTTCAAAAGCACCAATGACAATGATGGAATTTGTCCAAGTGTGAATTTGAAACGGATAGGAAAAGAAGATGAATGTCCTCCAAGTGAGGATTCCAAAAGCATAGACAATCATAGTGAAGGTTTTCATTCAAAGGAGGATTTCAATGCAAGAGATGAGGATGGTGTGCCAAAACTATCAGTGAATTTGAATAATTGTCCAAGACATTTTATGAAAATTATGTTTGCATGGTAACTTGAAATACATATTTTCACTTGCATATGATATTAGATGAAGTTATGATTCATTTTTTTTTATGTTTTTTGGATTATATGTTTTATTTATGAAGAATTCATTTGTTTCAAATATCCAAAATGCAACAATATGTTTGAGAAATAGTTTATGTTTAGTTCAATCAACCTAATATTCATATTTTGATTAAAAGTAATAAATTATTAGGAATTAATGTAAATTCTAAATTATATGGTGTTATTGTCGTGATATTATTTATTGTTATGATTTGGTAGAAAATACTTAAAAAATGTTTCAATTTAATGCCCCATTAAAAAGGAAATATAGTAAATCTGATCGTAGATTTTAGGGTAAGATTCCAAAAGAACTATATTTTCAACTATTAAAATAAAAATTACTCTGGGTATTATGAAACATTATTTTAGGTGTTCATTGTAAAAAAAAAAAATTAGTCATAATATTTAGTTCATAATGCCATGGTTGAAATACGTTGAAAACTTAAGTTTTTTTTCTAGTCATGGTATTTGGATTTAATTCCAATAGTTGAAAAGAGTCAAAATTTAAGGTTTCTTTGGGACATGATATTTTATCTTTAATTTCATATTTGAAAATAGTTATAATTTTAGGGTTTTTCGGAGTCATGCCAATTTAGCTTTATCGCCATCACTAAAAATTGTTGGAATTTTAATATTTTTCAAAGATGTGATATTTTATCATTAAGGCAATGGCTAAAAAATGTTTGAAAATAAAGATTTTTTGGAGTCATAACATTTTATTTTTAACGCCATTCCTAAATAATGTTGGAATGTTAACTTGATTTTTTTTAATGCAAAATCAACACTTTTCAATCGTAGGGTGTTATTTCATGATTTTTGTGCAAAAAACATTGGTTTTAATTATCGTTTCTTAAAAGGTGTTAAATATTTAGCTCAAATTTAAAAAAAAAAAAAATTAAAGAAAAAGCGCAAAAAAAAGCATTCATGAAACATCCACACATTTTATCTCTAGGGTTGTTTTTCATGTTTTTTGTGCAAAAATAGGTATTTTTTGGGCTAGAGATTTTGTTTTGAGGCTAGAATTCTCATTAAGTTGGTAACTTTGTTAATAAAGTATATATTTTTTCCATCCCCTTTTAGAATCCTCATTTGGTTATTTGAGGGTCTATCAAACCCTATGTTTTGAACACCTATGTTTTCATTGTAGGATTCCGATACCATTGTTGTTGAGCGTGATTCCTACTTCGTAAGTATTTTTGGTAGAACAATTTCATTTTATCATGAGTGATTGATTCTATGTATTTCACTTTTTTTTCCCCTATGAGTTTTGATAGTTCTATATCATTCATGTCCATGTCCTCTAGCCTCCTTCAAGTCATGCTTTAGTAGCACCTTGAATGTTGATTTCTCCTACATTTTCATTATGATGTGACTCTTCTAGCATCTTCTTCCTTTTCACAATTGTTTCATGATTTTTCTCTTTTCTGAGTTTTGGATATATTTTCCTTATTCTCATGTTAATTCCTTGAATTTTTTGGGATGCCCTTATTAGATAATCCTCTTTGCATCCCCCTAATCATCTCACCCCACGATCTTGTCTAGAAGTGCATTCCATTATTGTTTTATTTCATGCTACTATCACTTATTACTACATTTTATCAATAGGGCTACATATACCTACCCACAACACCTATCACCACATCAACTCTATCGGAATATTTAAGAAAGTTTCCCTGAATACTAAAAAAATAAGGAGAATATTGCTTACCAAAATTAGAATCCCCATCCATGTGTCCATCAATTTTAGGGCTTTTGTACCATAATATGATATGATGCATAGTATCTGAATGCACCCTCCCCTCTCTCTCTATCTCACTCAAACAGAGATACGAAAACACATATTGTCTCTCTCTCTCCCTCTCCTTCTATCTGAACTCCCCTTCTCTCTCTCTCTCTCTCTCTCTCTCCCCCCATAAATACATACATCCCATCTCTCGCTCTCACCTTTCACCCTACTTCCCTCCTTATTTATCTCTCACTATCCCTTTTTTATACCTCTACCTTTTGTACTTTTCCACCCTCACTTTCTCTCTCCTTCCCTCTCTCTCCATATCTCGTTCTTCCCTCCCATGTCTCCACTATATCTCTCTCTTTATTCCCCCCTTGATCAATCTCTCTCTCTCTCTCTATTGCATAATATATCTCTCACTTGATCTCTCCTTCCATCTCTCTCTCTCTCTCTCTCTCGTACTCTCTCTCCCTCTATGTATATCTTCCTCCCTCTATGTATCTCTCCCTCCATCTTACTTTCCCTCCCACTCTCTCTCCCTCTTAAACTCTCTCTCTCCCTCCCTCTACCCCTCCCTCTCCCTCTCCCACCATATCCCCTTCCTCCCTCTACCTACCTCTTTATATACTTCTCTATGTCTCTCTTTCACCCCTTTCTTTCCTCCTCCCTCCCTACCATGTATCTCTTCCTCTACCTATATTTTTCTCTATCTCTTTCTCCCCAATTATATCCCTAACATGTTGCATATATATATATATATATATACCCCTCTATCACTCTCACCCCACACTCTCTCCCCCTCTCTCTTTCTCACTCACTATCTTTCTCTCTCTCCCATTGTCCCTCTTTCACTCTCCTTCTCCAACTCACACTCTACCTCTCTCCCTTTCCCGCTCTCCTCACCCACCCATTCCCTCTTTACCCCACTATCTCTCTCTCTCTCTCTCTTCACCCATTCTCCCTCTCCCTCTCCCACCCCCCTCACTTTCACTCTTTGTCTCTATCCATATTCCTATTCCTTTGAAACACTCTCTCTACCTTCCCCGATTCATTCCTACCCTTTCCCCACTCTATATTCTTCCGCTACTCTCCCTCACCAGTTCCACATCTCTCTCTCTCTCTCCATATTATCCCCTCCCCTTCCTCTCTCTCTTTATCACTTGATCCATCCCTCTCTCTCAATATATCTCTCACTCTCTCTCTCTCTCAATCTCTCTCTCCCCATCGCACTCTACCTCCTCCTCCTCTCTCTCTCTCTCTCTCCTCCTCCTCCTCCTCTACCTCTTCTCTCTCTCTCCTCCTCCTCCTCCTCATCCTCTTCCTCTCTCTCTCTCTCTCCACACACTTTACCCCTCTCTTCCTTTATTTAACTCTCCCTCTCACTCATTACCCTCTCTCTTACCACTATTCTCCCTCACTGTCGCTCCCTTTATATCTCCCCCACTCTCCCCTCTCTCTCTTTTACATACTCTTTCTCTCTTGGACTCTTTGCCTCTCCCTATGTCCCTCTTACTCTCACACACTCTCTCTCCCTCACCCCTCTCACTCCAACTCTCTAACCCCACTCTTTGTTCCTAATCTACTCTCGCATCCCCTTTCCCCATATCTCCCTCCACCCTATCCCCACCCTCCCTAGCTCTATTTGTCTCACTTGATCCTTCCCTATCTATCACCCTCTCTCTCTCTCTCTCTCTCTCTCTCTCTCTTTCTGTCTCAAACACTCTCTCCAATATTTCTCTCATTTCCCTAATCTCTGTCTATCTCCCATTTGAACTTACGTGTATCCCCACCACACTCCCTGTGTCTCCCCCCTTCTCTCTCTCCCACTCCCTTCTCTATAACTTTCCCCTACATATTCTTTCTCTCCCTCACCCTCCCCACTCTCTCTCTCCCCACTACTATCCCCTATCTCTTTCACATTCCCTCTTTCTTTCTCCCTCTCCTACTATCCCTCTAACATTCTATTATCTCCCTCTATTTTCTTCTATCTCTCCCCCTCTCCCTCCCTTTGTTTTTACCTCAGTCTCCCTCTCCCTCTCTATCTCAAACGCCCTCTCTAACTCTATCTCCCCTCCCACTCTCTCTTGATCCCACCAACTTTATCTCATCCTTATCCCCCCAATTCTATCAATCTTTCTCACTCCACCCTCTCTCTCTCTCTCTTTATCCCTGTCTCTCTCCCCTTCTCTCTCTTTCTCTCCCTCACTCTCTCTCCCCCTCTCCCTTTTTCAATCTTTCTCCCTTTCTCACTCTCTCACTCTGTCTCTCTCCACATTGTCTCTCTCCCGACATCCTACTCGACCTCCACCTCCCTCTCCCTCTTTATTTTCTTCTCTCTCAATCTCTCACCCTTTATTCCCCTATCTCCACCTATATACTTTCCTCGTCTCTCTCTCCCACTTTTTCCCTCTCTTCCTCTCTCCAACTCACTCCCTCTCTTCCTCAAACGATACTCAATTATCACTCTCAGCCCCCTCTTAAACTCTCTATATTTTTCCATCCCGTTCATGCTCTCCCTTTGCCTTCCCATCCCTTTCCACTCCCCATGTCTCTCTTTCTCTCCCCTAACTCTCTCTTCATCCCTCACGCACTCTTTGTCTCTCGCTCTCTCTCCATCTATCTCTCTCTCCCCCTCTTTCTCACTCACCCCCTCACACTCTGTGTCATCTCTTACTCTCATAATCGCTCCCCATGGCTCTCTTTATCCCCTAATAGCTTTGTCTCACTACTATCTCTATATCCCCACCTCTCATTGTCCCTCTCTATGTACCTTAGTCTCTCTCTCTATCTCCTTCTCTCTGTGTCTACCTATGGATTTATCTCTCCCCCTCTCCCTCTCACTTTTAGGTACCTATAATATTATAGTATCCCTCTTATTATTATTGTTATGCCCATGTATCGACCATATTTTTTTTTGTGCCCCATAGAAACACACTATTATTATTGTTGTGCCCATACATTATTATTGTTATGTAGGCTCTAATTATATTATGACCCCTTAGACTCCTATATATACAAAGGAGTCTTTGTCATCTATATCATCCAATAATTGTTTATTTATGTAATGTAAAAGAAGTTTCCCCCTCAAAGAGGATAATTTTTAAGTCATTAATCTATCTTTTTTGTGAGTTGGTTGCATAACATTTCGTATGGGAGCTTTGGATTCTAGGGGTTCTCCTCTTTAAATAGGTCATCTTCAAATTTTCACTATATTGTTTTTACTATGAGGGTTCAAAAGATAAAATATTTACCACGTGGAGCTAAAATATTGGTAAAATGAGTAGACAAATTTTAGTGCTTGGTTCACTATATTTTCGGAGATATGATCTAATGAAGTTAGGGTTTTTGTAGGCTCCAAAATTCAATCACAAACAGATGACGTAGGGAAATTCATTATAACGTTCATTTCATTCATCAACTTCGTATTATGTAAAAAGTGAGTGAAAGTACACAAACTTTAGTTTTTCATGTATCCATTTCATGGACAAAAGTTGAAACAATGACACGTGGCATTGCGTACAACTTCGATATACTGAACCAATCCATAAACAGGCCATCATGGGATATTTGGCATGAGTCTTTCTCGAATAATGTAATCTTGATCACAGTTGTGGGGTTAGAAAGAGGAATCCAAGAGATACCATAGGAAGAAATGTTAGAATTTGGAGATCTGAAATTATAGAGTTACAACCATTTCAAGATTGAAGTCCTAAAAGTAAGAAGATGGTGTGTATTTCTTCTTTAATTGTATAACGTTTTTTTTGAAAATTTGGTTTGAGGTGATTCCAAGGGAATATTGAAGCATAGATATCAATATTGGGTTCTAAAATGCCTCCTAATAAAATAAATGATACACCCATTAAGCCCTTAGAAAGATCTACTATGACATATGAAAGCACAAAATAAACGATTTAAAGCACAAAATTACTCTTCAAATTGATTAAGTGAGAAACTTCATCTATATCCCTTTCCAATCGGTAACATCATGCTCTCTAGTTGCCTTATCTGTTGAACTAAACATGTTCAGTAACAAATTTTATTCCCACAAAAGTGTTCAAAGGATAAGGCTCATTCGGTGACATGCCTTAAGAAAAAGGAAAACATGTTTAGTGGATTTCCATCCCACAGATCACACTTATTTTATTCATAAATCTAGATTCATTTCTATAATAGGTATAATCCTTGAGAAGGATAAAATCCCTTCAACATCATCCCCTCCCTGCACATAATGACCATGGGCATGACAGTTTAAAGGAAGAGAAGGAAAATTTCTTAAATAATATTATATGTTTGTGAAGTATCATTTGTGTAGGCATACACTAAAGGATGGCGTGTCACTAGTGTTCCGTATTATAGTACTGACAACATGCAAGTGTTCATTTTTTTCTACGGGGTAGGAAAACCCAATGCATCAAATTTTTGGATGTGTTGAGTGCACCAAGGACAATGGGGGATTGACAAGTCCTACTTTATTGATGTTAAATCCACCTAATATCTCGCGGGAAGATGACGACTAATCAATAATTAAATCAATCCTTTCATCCGTCCCCCTTCACTGAATGTCATTACCATCAACAACACGATTGGAACATGGGCTGGTGAAGCCAAATAGATTTCATGGATGTTTCCTTACCCTCAACATAAGTCACATGCCATGGAAAGATTCCACTATAAATGAACCACTCCTCTAAAATCCACGTGTCCTTTCTAGCAAATTTTCCTGTCATGGCAAATTAAATGTAAAAGATATATGGTGTCATTTTTGGGTAGGCATCTTACAATCGGTAGCTAGATTGAAACGTCATCCAACAATAATAAATTCTTTGGTTAACCAATCTATTTATTCCATCATAGAGAACGTCGGACATGATTATACTTCTACACTAAAATATCAATGGAAACTCTGCATCCCAAGGACCAGATATTTAGGTAAGAAGACTAGGCATGGTTTTTCTAATAAGAGTAAAAATTTATAAGCTCATGCCATAGTTTCCAAACTTAATTTAAATGGCATAGATTTCTATTATCACAAGCGAAAACAATCAAGGAGAGGAAGAGTGCATGAAAATAATTCAAGAAATACTGTCTCACTAATTCCACCTTCACCAATTTTTCTCACTACTTCCACCTTCACCGAGCCTACTTGCTACTTTTACCTTCACTAGTTTTGCGTACTACTTTTACCTTCACCGAGTCTAACCAAAATTTGAATCTCCAAATGGAATTTATGGAAACTCTACCAAAACTTGCTTTTTTAAGCCTATTCATAAGAATGAACTTGTAAAATGTTCCACCTATCTTATTCTACAAATATGAATCTAAATTTTTTACTTGAGGTAATTATGTATGTCCCATTATACTACGAAAAAATTCATTTCCTGAAAAGTCCCAGAAAATAAGTTAATAAGAAGAATATCAAGTTAACATATTTGAAATTGATTTCAATACCATTCAAAAAGTCTCACTTCCATAAGGCATATCTCTGAAAGCATACCGAACTAAAGTCTAATTTTTTAGCACAAGGACCTTGCATTAGGGAAATTTTGAGGTTTTAAATGGTTCTCCTAAGGATTATAATAAAATAATGTATACATAATAAAATACAAGTTGAGCTACCCAGATGCGGGTGTATCCTAAGAACATTAATGGTCACCATTAGGATTGTTGGCCCAAGGACTTGCTAGGCGATGAAATGCTCTTTGATCCAGTCTGATTCGAATGGTGCCTCCTGAACCTTCAGTTCATCCGCCATTCCATAGCTATTATCTGCTGCAGGATAAACTTGCATGTAGCAGAACAACTACCAGGAGATGATGCTGGCACCTCTATTGCATTGTTCTCTGAAATGGGCACCATTTCTCCCACTCCAAGTACTGCCTTATAAATCCTGCTCAGAAGCCCTATTTTCACAACCAGTCACCCCTCCCGACCACTTATCCCATTGATTCGCTCTCCAACCTCACCAGTATGGTCAAGCACCATATGAGGAGTCACCGTGGAGGAACTTGAGGCAGTAGTGCTCGCCCTTAGGCAGCATAGAGCTCTGCTCCCACCTCTCCTCCTCAGCACCAGGAAAATGCGCATCCCCTTAGGTTGCCTCTTAGACATTATCCCCATATGTGCAGCAAGGGGGTGAGGGATGGCATCAATGGCTCCACCCAGCGATTTTAGGCTCCATTCTGTAATTTCTCAACAACGTCGTAGCCCTGTCCCTCATGCTACCCAATTCAGGTTCCAAAGCAGTCTGAATAGACCCATTATAACTGCCAATGTGACCATCATCTTCACCGAAGAAGATGAGCTGAACAGTGAACAAGTGAGGAATTATGAAGAGCACTCACAGGAGGGGAGAATTCTGGAAATGGGAAGGGGTCATGAGAGAAACTCAAAGAATGATGGCCAAGGTGTCAGCCATAGCAGAATGCATGAAGACGAAGCACACGCAGGTGAAATTCAACGGGCGGGTGGCAGCTCTACAGGTGCTGCTTTGACAATGGGGTTTGCTGGCAGCTTAAGCGACACCCAGCATGCAGAGGGGCCTACAGGTGGTGCTGAGAAGGGCGATGTGGAGGAAAAATATGAAGAATGGGACCAGTATGCCTGCTTTGTGGTCGATGAGACGCCTGAGGAGGATGACAACAAATGACACCACATGGCATCCGTGGCCACCCACGAGCCAAATCGGCCATCTGATGATCACGGGTTGGTCCAATCGTTTGATCTTTTTCTATGTTCCAAGTTTGAAGTATGGGTGTTCGTTGATGATAGTTCAGGGTTATATGTTAGCAATTTTTTCAATGTCAAGCTGGTTTCCCCAATCTGTGGCAGTTTCGACTGTTTCGATGAACTCTAGAAATAGAGGTTGAGACGGGGCCTCGGTGTAATTATAGTTTTTCCTTATTAATAGAATTATTCTTACATAGAAAAAATAAAATAAAATACAAGTTGAGCTTTTGAAAAAAAAAAAAATTACATTTTTTATTATCATATTTTCAACTTAACTCCTTGGTTTTTTACTCAAAATTTCATATGTGTACACTCATTGGATGTAGAATTATATTCTATATCAAATAGGTACCCACTCAAAGTACTTTTGCGTAGATCAACTCCAAGAAAAAAATTCAAAATATGTGAAAAAACATGTTTGAAACATGTTTTTTTTCATGCATTTTGAAATTTTCTCAATGTGGATCTACTTCAAAGTATGTAGAGTGAGTAGTTGTAAATATGTTGTCATTGATGTCAAAGGTAATGGTAAAATATGGCCAACAACAATGCATTTATGACAATGTTGTCAACAATTGGCAAAGAAGGACATAAGGTGATTAAAAGAGGAGCAGAATCTTTGTGGAGTAATTAGAAAAGGTGCAAAGACTTTAGAGATATTTCTAGAGTAGCATTTCATCTTAGATATAGATGAAACCCACCTTGATGGATAGAGCTCTCGACAAGATTTCCATTGGTATGTGGAAGTCTAAAAATGACCTCTTGGATCGTGAAATATAGACAGTCAAAGTTGTAGACCCTAAAATTCAACAGTTATAGAGCTTAGTAGGTTGGAAAACGTTTTGGGATTAGTCGAGTTTGGCAAAGCAGCCAATCCCAAGTGTGAGCAATTGTTTAAACTTCATAATTTTCAAAAATATTTAAACACAAGGTTTAAATAAACTATTTGAATATCTATGTTAATTGTGGATATCCTCGGGGTCTGTAGCACTTTAGGAAGGTAGTTTCATTTTTGTTTGTCAATTTCACTTCCTAAGCTGATCTAGGAGGTTGAATCATATCATAACTCTTTGCCCTAGTGGACTGGTAAGCTTGGGTAAGTGTGGAGGAGGGTGCTACACTCTTGGCATACTTGACTGCAAAAACTAACCATTACAAACCCTTAGAACCATAACAAAAAAAATGATGAAGTGGATATCCATCCAAATTTCAAATATTTAAAGTGTTGATTCACTTACATGATTCTTATTCGATCTGAATTTGGTATCCTCTTTCCTTGTTGACACCCTATTTGAAGGTTGCAAATTTCTCTACCCATAATGTTTGTGCTCATTCTCGTTTTTCTCTAATGAAGAATATTTTGGATTTTTCATATTCTTATGTAACAAATACATTTTTTCATAAAGTAATTCGTCCTATCTCCATAAAGAATAGGATCTCAACACCGACTTCAAATTTCATCATGAAGATCACTTGGATTTTGAAGTTGAGCCTCCCATTTCAAGGCCCTAATTAAAATAAATCTAAATTATCCACCAACCATATTCTAATTAGGAAATTTATGCCACAAGAACTGCAAAATTTAAAACTTGTGAAACTTGGAACTCTTAGGGATGAGTTTCTCATCTAATAGGAAAAATATGATCCATTTTCCTAGTGAGACATACACACATATATCACGTGTTTGTACTTGCGTATACTATTGTTTAATGCATGTTTACACTGCAATATATTTAATACCATCCATTTCACATATATGAAATTTTATTTAATATTTAAAAATATAATTTTAGAAATTTGTTTCATTGAAATCAGATTAATCTCAATATTAAACAGTGAAATTCAACACAAATTCATGGCATTTAATAAATTATTCACATCATATAAAATTAATATTAAAAAATAATTAATAATAAAAATAAAAATGAATTTGAAACCATTAAAAAAAAGCAAATATGAACTAGTAAATATACTACATATTGATAATAATTAACAACTCATTAAATTAGTAAATATGCTACAAGTTGAAAGCGATTAATGACTCATTAAACTGGAAAATGCACTACAAATTGATGGCAATTAACTACTCATTAAACTAGTAAATATATTACAAAATAATGAATCAAATCAACCAATTAATAACTAATAAAAATAAAACCAAATTTAGTCATATTGTAAAAGGTTGATCATGTTACCCTTAGTCTCCTCCCTAAACATAATAGCTCATCTACTTAGTATATTTTTTATTGTAATAAAAAATAACTGAGTTTGTCACTAGTCTCCTCCCTAAACATAATAACTCATCTACATGGTATAGTTTTTTTTATAATAGCAAATAAGTGAATTTGTACTTTTGGCAAACCATTGAATATCTATCATTTGTCAACCATGACTATTGTATTATGATGATGATGATGATGGTTAACGTCCACCGAGACCAAACATTGGTCTATCGGACCTAAAGAAACAAATTATTTATTTTGATTTAAGATTTTATTCCTATGCTCTAAAAGCTTGGAGAGAAGCCTCCCAAGCTCACTATAATTTTGACATTGTAAAAGGCTAGGAAGGTTGATATTGTAACAAAGATTGTGAAACTAATATCTAATGTGGTTGTACGCAGGGCACTTTAAGAAGAAGTGGTTTTCATCCTCGGTGTTCCTATTCTCACATATATGGCAGATCCTTTCCATCCATGGCATTTTAGGAACTACCCAACGACCTGTTTCACTATGGAGCTCATGAGAATTCATTCTAATCTTTTCTATATTAATTTTCTTCTTTGAGCTAGTTAAAATAGAGAGATACTTTTGATCTTTTGATATATAAATTAATAAAATATAACATCTTGTATGGAAATTTTGGGTAAAATTGTATTCATCAATATTACCTTTTAGTCAATGTTCCTCATCAGGGTAGCTAATCTTTGGGATATGGGTGTATTTGAGAAAACAACTTAAAGGGATTGTAGAATCTAAAATAAAACTTATGATTAAATCCTTAAAATGACATTTAAAATCTGAGAACTATCAAAATTACTCTAAAATTGCATCAAGTGATATCTTGCATATTTCATCAATAAATAAACATTTGAAAATTGGATATTCTTTTGTTGTATTGGTTTCATGATGATATGGGGGGGAAGAATCATTTGCATTGATTCTAATGGTAATATATGACAAATATATTATGTTTAATTCATTTTGACAATAATTTAACTTAAAATCATTGGACCACGAATATTGATTCCAGTAATAATACAACCATGCATTAAATACAAGCCCTACGCCCTTTACAATATATCCTAGTGTTATCATTTATTGAACATTTGAAGAAAATGATATTAGTCAAGTACATTAATTTTAGAAATGTTAATTAGTTACATTAATTTAAGTGATAATGCAATTCAAAATGATTAGTTATCTCCATGGAGATTAACTAAACAATTTAAAATATGTCATGGTAATTTGAGCTATTATATAGTAAAAGTTGCTACAAATAATGCAACAATTGAACAACAAGATAAAATATAGAATATACATGCATACAGATATGGAAGAAAAGAAAATAGAGAGTAATTATGGAGCTAATAACAAGTATTCTTTATTAATATAGGCATAGTCTAACTAATATACAAAATGACGTGTTTCTACAATTTTAGGTGAGTTTCTAATTTGTTTTTATTTAAAATGTGTTTTTTAATACATAAATGGATTCAACACCCTAAAAAACCACATATTCATATCTTGTTTAAAATGTGTTTTTGAATGCACAAATGGATTCAAAACCCTCAAAAAACCACAATGTCAATCAAACAACTTAAATATTCAATTACCGAATCAAATAGCTTAAATATATGCTTCTTAAAAATATCTACTAGATTTTGACAAAATTAAAGGGAAACAATGATTAGAAAAGGGTCATTTTATCTATTAATTAGCTTACACTATTAATATATAGTCAACAATAAAAAAAATCTCTTACATTTTATATCTATGTCTATTTATACATTACATAAATAAAGGTAGTTGTGACTTGTAACTTCTTGTTGGTTGAACTAAACAATCAATTGACCAACTAAACTACTTCATTGGCAACATCTTTGGTTGAATTACTCTATGAAATTGTGCCTTAGCTATGTAATCTAGTCAACTAAGAGGCCCCTCTCACATACAATGAACTTAGTAATTACATTATCATCATCTTATTCTATTGGTTATTCCCAAGCCCTTAAACATTGTAAATGTTTATTACATTGAGAACTGTCAATCTGAAAATGTTAATGTACAAGGAAATGTAACTTAAAATAACAATAATTAAGGAGTTTTGGATTTATGACTATGGCATTATTAATTGAAAAATACCTAAGAATTAAGAAATTTGGGATTTATGACTATAACATTACTAATTGCAAGCATGAAATCCTACCAGCATTGGGATGTGAAATTACCAATTCCAAAGAAAATTTAATAGCTTCCAAATTCTATTAAGAATTTGAAAGATTATATCTCATTTATTTTAGTGATATTGAAAAGAAAAATAATAAAATTTTATTAATTGCAATAATGAAGTAAGAAACTAATATACATATATTTGAAAGTGAAGATGATGCAAAACATAGTGGAAATTGACTTTACAAATATTATGGAAAATAATAATAAATTACATTTCAAAATATTGTGAAAATATTCATAACTAAGATATATTGGGTACAATTTTGAAAAATGAAAATTAAATGTGAATTTAATTACCTTATATTTATAAAAAGAGAATGAAATTAATTAAAAATATATATAATAAAACACATAAATATGAAAAAATACACTATACAACATAAAAACTATAATATAAAAAATAAAAAATTGATAAAACACACACCATGTCGTATAGATACAACCTTCTGATCTCATACATTCTTTTTATAATTTAATATTTACATATAATAAATGCATTTTTTTTTAAATAATCCTATCTAATTATTTGGATTAAAATCTTTTAATCTATTCCCAAATCATCCCATTCTTTTATAATTTAATATTTACATATAATAAATGCATTTTTCAAATAATCATATCTAATTAGCTGGATTAAGATCATTTAATTTATTCCCAAATCATCCCTCCTCGTAGGTTTTCCTGAGTGATTCTCTGAGCTAATATTTCTAAAAACTCCGGCTTTGGCCATTTTTAGATTTAGACTCGAAAAATGTGGCTTATAATACATTTATTTTTAAACTCATAAGAAAGAGGTTTAGATTTAAATTTAAATTGTAAGGTTGAAAAATTTTACACAAATAACACCATGGGCAACGTCCATAAAATATTTTGAAATACAGAATATTAGAATATTCCCAAAAATGTTTCTTAAAATATACATTTATTTTAAATACATACTAAAGAGGTTTAGATTTAAATTCCACTCAACACAATTTCCACAAATTACACCATTGCCAAAGTCCATATAAGCTTCTCAAGTACAGAATTTATATTGAGATAACCAGAAACACACTAACAATCAGAATACTCTTTAAGGGATGCAGAGCCGTATTCCTCTGGAACAGGAATCTTAAATATTATTCAACTATGAAAGAAAAAATATGCAAAAAGCAGACTAGATCGTGGACAACGAAATTCTACAAATTTTCCCAAAAATTTTGAACTCCGGATACACAAGGAATGAATTATGCACTTTTAACTTCAATTGTATTCGGTTTCTTCAGTTTCGGGGTAGAAGCTTATGAATGTTTATGCTCAGCACTCTATGGCTGCCGGGAAATCAAGACACCCCGTAATCTTTGCCAGTGTATGCGATCATCATCCATAGCAACGTCCCATCTTAAATCCGTTCACATATTTGCACGGAATGTAATTGACTCCATCTAGAAATTAAAAGATCTCGATATATGGCAGCTTCGCCTTTCCCAGATACGGATGTACAATCCATCTCAGATGCAATTTGATAGAAATTTTCCCTTTTCAATGGATTCAACGACAAATTTGATGTAAAATGTTCAGTGCATATCAAAATTTTGGGTTTCTGGTTTTCATTGTGAAAAAGGAGAAATTTGATTCGTTGTCTTTTCATGCATATTCCATAAGATGAGATGGTTGGCGATTAAAAAGGTAGCAGCCGACTTCAAACCATAGAAAAATTCATCAGAATCTCAACATGAGATGGCGAGCAAAGATGTATATGCAGAGACGTGAGGTACCTTTCAAGACTATGGTAGTGTAGAGAAGTTGAAGATAAGATAAAGGGGGAGCAGGCTTACCCAGGTAATATACAAGTTGAGCTTACTATTTTGAAAATCACGTCTGATGATTCTCAAGAATTCAAGAACATCAGACCTCCATTAAAGATTCATGGTAATTGTGGTAAGATGCTGACTAATCGGCTTATTTGAGACCACCTTAACCTATAAGGAATCAAGTAACAGTGAGCTTTTTTCCAGAAAGAAAAAGCTGAATATATTTATATGAGGGATATAAAGTCAAATTTTACATCATGTGTACTCCCATATTAAGAGAAAACCAGACGAAATCACCATGGGAGTTCCAGCTAAAATAGTTAAGGAGAATATGATTGATACGGGAGATTACCAAAGCGGAACTAGAGGACTTGGACCATGACATCGATAGAATATAGATATCAACATTGATAGAGGAACGAGAAGGGAAATATCTGAGATCAATCCCAAGCTATTGCAAATGAAGTTGTTCTACCAAAAATACTTGCGTATTAGGAATCGACGAGGCTAAAAAAAACGTATCACACTCTGCCATTGAAAATATAGGTGTTCAAAGGGAAATATCTGAGATCAATCCCAAGCTATTGGAAATGAAGTTGTTCTACCAAAAATACTTGCGTATTAGGAATCGACGAGGCTAAAAAAACGTATCACACTCTGCCATTGAAAATATAGGTGTTCAAAAATAGGCTTTGAAATACCCTCCCAAACAACGAAACTAAGATCGTAAAAGGGGACTATAAGAAATAGAAGCCGTATTTCGATGGTCGGAAAATAATTAGTCAACTTGGGTAAAGTGGTTGTCCAATTAGAGGTGTTTTCTTCCAAAAATCCTCTTTCTCAATGAAGATAATTTGATGGAATAAACAAGGCCTCAATTTTCATGGAAAACAAAGGCTTCCAAAATATTGAATTGGTAAGGAGATCCTTAAAATGGTCATATTGCAAGAAACAAAGTGTTCAGGTGAAAAGGTACAATCGATAACCTCCTACTATTGACATGGTTGTAAAATTATAGCATTGTATTCAACAAGATAGGTAAGAGGGATAATGATTCTATGGAATCCAAATGAGGTAGAGCTTATAGATTAGTTGGAGCTCATAGAATAATATTAGGGAGTTCACTATGTAGGATCCAATGAATAGGTATGTATTATGACTATCTCTAGTCCAAATTCGATAGCGGGAAAGGGGATATTCCTATAGAATTTCACCCATATCAGAGCATTCCATTAAGATGAGCTATGGATAATAGTAGGTGACTTTAATATGGTCAAATAATTAAAGGAAGAAAGGGAATGCATTCGGAATCTGGACTTATATTCTCATCAATTCATGAATATGATCACATAACTAGACATTCTGAACATGGACATTGTTAATGGAGTCCACAACAAGGACAATAGGTAAGGAGGTAAGCATCAAATAGCATCTCCTTGAGATAGGTTTTTAATATCAAAACCAATTCAAGAAAAGAATGTCTTTTGGAGGCTTCCATCCTCCCTCAAGTAAGTTTTGGTCATTGAATAAATTGTCTGGAATTGGATATCGAAGCCACTCCAAAAAATATGCCTTTTAGGTTTGATATTTTTTGGATTAGGGAAATATCCTTCCTAGATAAAGTGTAATTTTATCCTTCCTTATCAGTATTGCATCTTAACTATGAAATGGCAAAAATTACTACAGATACGGAGCCTAGGAGCTATATTTCCACGGTAGGCTAAGGAGGTTTGTTACATTGATTTGTATCCATTTGGAAAATCCCCTATTTAAAAATATTCAAGGTATTCTACAAGAATGGATTAAAGTGATTTGATTAATCTCATTCCTAAACATGCAAAGGTTTATCGAGAGTCAAGTAGAAATAAGTGTCAAATAGAAATGGATGATATTTATGTTGCTATTTTATTGTACTAATGTTAAGGGCTATCTGCATGTTATCCTTTAGAAAATTTTCCTTCCTTTCATGGAAACAATGGAGAAAGTGGTAAAACTAACATTTGTAATTTTATCCTTTGTTTTAGGAAATAGTACAATAACCACAAATATGAGTATTTGAAGATGATTTTTTTTCCTATCCTTAGAATAAGATGTCTTATATTGGTTCACTAACAAAATAATGGAAAATTCTCAACTCTCATACAAATCATAAGTCTTGATAGATGAGGGGATAAGAAAGAGAAATGCTACTTGTCATCCTCACTTAATAGAATAAACAAAAATGAAAATGAGACTATGGTGGAATTAAATAATATATTTAATGATTTGACCAAAAGCCTTCATGCACACATTAATCCTCCAAATTTTTCTATTCTCATTTATTATATTGAGGATTCTAGTGGTGATATGAGATATCATCTAAGGGATAAGGAATAAACAACTTTGAAGGTTGCATAAACAATGGTTATGAAAATTGAGAACATAAAATATTTAGGAAAAACAAATATCCCCGGTTTCACAAGAGGAACTTCTTTAATGTTCCAAGAGCCTATGAATAAAGTTAAACTTATGGAAGTATATAGTGATCCTATAATATATTTTACTCAATTAATAAATACTATGGAAGTGAACCATGCTAACCAAACCCTACAAAATTTATTTAAATGGAGAGGTCACAAGCAAATAGATTCCATCCTAGACCAAATGATAGGTGGAAAAATGAAGGGCCTTCTCAAGTTTAGACACCACCCAGTCCATTAGAAAAAACAAATTTGGTTGAACATCAAGCCTCTCCTTTTTGGATAAAATGTAATAATTTTCATGAGGAATATACTTGTGTTGCTTCATGTTAGATTGTTTAATAAGAAATTCTAGGAACAAGTGAGAAAATAAACATGGTTGGTAAAAATTCAACTCTTTCTATGGGAAATTGGATATAAACTGTGGAAAGTAGTAAAAATTTTAATAATATGACTATTAATTATGATAATGTTACTAAAATTTATGGCGAGAAACCTACGCTTGAACAAATCATTGATATAGTAAGGCCTAAAGGAGTAACTTATCAAAGAAGGGGAAGGAAGGATCAAACTAAACTACATCAAAATGTGCCCAATATTTTCACTCCTCAACTTCATATTTAAACATTGATTTGGGTGGTTGGATAAATAATTTTAAAGTCTTGTTTCGACTATAAAAGTTTTTTTAGATACCCCACCAAAAGTTTGTTAAAGGCTATAGAGGTTTCTTAAGGAAAGGGTAGTGAAAAAATTCCAAACGATACACACAAACATGTGCATGTTATATTGCCAAGCATGTATAGGGGTGTGGTGAACGAAAAACATCAACCCTTTTTTTTCACTCTATTGGTTAATGATTACCTTCGACATCATTTCATGTTAGAATTGTGTGCTTCTTCAAATTTGATGACTAAAAAGGTCATGGAAAAACTAAATTTAAGAATATCTAGACCTTACCATAAAATTTGATACATTGATTCAAAGAAAATTGAAGTGTAGGGGATAATTAAGTATCTTCAATTACATCTTGTAGCATATCCAAATATTTAAATTTTATGGACATCATGATCATAGATGTAACAAATGCATGGGGTATATTTTTATCTAGAAATTATGCCACAAATTTGGGTGGAAAAATCCAAATATATCTATCGCATTATAGCATCCCAACCATTGATAACACCTTTTTTAGAATTGATAGAGAGCTTCAAAGGAAGTATCATATTGAAAATCCAAAGAAACCAAATAATGAGCTAGTTTAGGAATAAGATGATCTTGGGAGCTATGTTGTGTTATCGAACTTTTTACCGCCTATAGAAGAAAAAATTAAGGAAACAAAGGTTGATAAATTTTTTCATATGAAACTCAATGGATCCCATTCAATATTAGGAAAGGATATTGGGATTATAATCACTTTTTGTTTTTGGAAGATTTTCATCTTTGGTTACTAATTATAGTTTGAAGCAACTAGTAATGTAGAAAAGTACGAGGAAACCTTATTGGGTTTGGAGATGGCTAAATACATGGGAATCGAGTTATTAAATATCAAATGTTCTATGATTCAATAATTTCCCAGGTCAAAAATAAGTTTGCGCAAATGTGAAAAGGTGAAGAAATATAGAAATGCAATATATGATACAATGCAATACTTTGATGCATTGAATATAATAGTAGTCTCTACATAATTAAACAACATAGAATATGAATTGGAAGTAGTAGCTTCAAAACTTCAGCGTATGGATGAACTAATAAAAAATGGAAGTTATACTAAGACCATTGGTGATCCGAATGGAAAATGGCATCAACCCATCGTATTCATCCACCCATGCAATTTACCCATGGTATTGTAAGTAGCACACACCCATCTAATTTATCCACCCATGGTATTGTAAGTGACATCCAGCCATGGTATTTGCCCATGGTATTGTGACATCCACCCATGGAATTGACCTGTGGTATTATGACCTCCACCCATGGTATTCATACACCCATGGAATTAATTTGTGGTATTGCAAAATTCACCCATGGTGTTCATTCATCCATGGAATTGACCCTTGGTATTGTAGCTGAAAAATACTATAAGTAACAAGTCACATTTTGTAAAAGGACAATTTGTCCCCCATGTCACGCGGAATGAGTCAAGGTTGTGGACAAGATCAACCTTCCTAGTATCTACAGATATCTAATGACAAGCAAACCAATCAAAAACTATCTTTCTCTAAATATGCAAGTAAAATAAAGGAAAACAAGTGTTTTAGGCCTACCTTGGGTCCAATGCAAGTTTGTGGAAGTCTCGCTCCCTTGCTCCAAATGAGCTCCTTGAAGTGTAATTCTGCGAACACAAACAAGCAAACCAAATTAAATAGCACCTGAAAAGCCAATATCATAAAGCATATTCATCATAATGATCAAGGAGAACCACATAATACAATTTGTTGAGAAAAATGAACCTGATTGTATTAATTCAAATGAATAATAACTTTACAACATGTGCCTTGATGCTGTACAAGCTCCTCCCAGGGTCCAACAAGAAGTCTCCTATACTTTAACAAGTTTCACTCACTTCCCAATGAAACCAAAAGGTATGTGATCTCTCCCCTCAAGTTTAACTAGGAAGTCCCAATTCCATCAACATTTACCCTCAAAATGTTCACCTTCTAACCTCCCTAGCAACTGACCCAATGCCTTAATTTATAGTGCAATGGAGAGAAGTTACTAGGTCCTCATTCAAAGGGATAAAGCCCTCCTTCAAAGGGATAGTTCCTCCTATCAAGGGATTAGCTCCTTCTCTTTTGGGATGCATGAACCACCTTGGAGCGAACAATCCATGTCAAAATCCTTCTAGAAACATCTAGAATTAACCCAAAAGTGTGTTTTTTAGGATAAACTTGCGCCTTTTTGGCTTTTACAGAGGTACGCACCCACCTTTTTACAGACAGAGCGTGCAGGTATGCAGGTAATATGAACAAAGGGTGTGGGTCCGCAGGTAAAAGTATGAGAAAGTGCGGAACCAGAGTAATATTGATTTTCAATGTCTTTCTCTCTTTTGCAAAGCTTGACATGAAGAGCTAAGGTCTGAGACTTACTTAGGAGGCTAGTATAAGTGATGATAGACCCATACTGACTGAAAATAATCATGGTGACGATATTTTTGTGTAACAGATTGCCCCCTAAAGTGCGAAGTCTGTAGTAGATGAGGATTTCATTTATCATTTAAGAAGACTGAAGTACTTTATCGTTTCGAGGATTATCTTGTGGAGAGCCCGGTTGGAACCTATAAAAAACATTCAAGTGCAAAATTTATATATGAGATCATATCATCGCTGAGGTAGGCATTCCCATACT
Organism: Pinus taeda; assembly: GCA_000404065.3. NCBI lineage: Eukaryota > Viridiplantae > Streptophyta > Pinopsida > Pinales > Pinaceae > Pinus > Pinus taeda. Next base: position 38,068 of record APFE031330171.1, on the reverse strand, counting down.
CAGATCAAAACCAACTAGGAAACCAAAAACTAATTAGAAAACTAACTACTGCTCTGATATAGGAATGATCTTGTAATACATCACAAGTATAGACACATGTAGACACAGTATGGATGCAGCCATCTGTTTATGAATAGTCTACAACATAATGAATAGAAAATTCCTCGCAGCTTGGATGGTGCAAAACTAGATCCAGGGTCTTCATTTCTACTCCTTGAAATAGTACGATTCTATCCATGTGAATAAATGTGTCGAGGTCGAACATGGTAGAAACCACTTGATTACTAGTTGATGATGTAAATTGTTAACAAGTGTGAGAGAAACCACCAATAATGACAATGGTTCTCAAAGTACTCAGTACAATCCATGAGATGTGATTAGATGTGTTGATGTCAAACATGTCACGGAATCCTTCGATCGGAGGTCAATGATGCAACCTATTGTCGAAGACGAGAAACCTGCCATTGAGGCATGCAGATCCCAAGGTACTGGCAATTTCTAGATCATCTTTCTAGATAAAGAGTTGAAGTCGATAGAAAGCGATCTGTCGTAGGCAAGCCCACAACACGAAATCATAG